>JAFEMH010000976.1:557500-567713 GCA_022495995.1 Adenophora triphylla var. japonica
CATAAGGCTAGGGGAAGTTCGTCCAACCATCTACCCTCTCTACCTTCTAGGTTCTTAGTAAGGGCTGTTAGGCCCAATTTGTTGGCGGCCTCTGCTTGTCCGTTGCCTTGAGGTCTACTTACTGATGACTTGGCGTGACGAACTCTTACTCTGCCCAACTTTGTTGTGATTGCTGTAGAAAATTGGAGTCCATGATCCGAAATAATTGTGTGTGGGAGCCCGAAGCGACACCATATGTGGTCGTGGACGAAGTTGATTGCGTTTTACTCAGTTATCTTTGCCAATGCTTTTGCTTCAATCCATTTAGAGAAGTAGTAGACTGCTACTATGTGAATGAACGCTCGCCGAAAAATAAAATGAAGGAGTCGCCACGCCGTTTTTAGAGGAAACATTGAAAACCTTTTTAAGAGAGAAAATGGGTTCGGGGGTCAAGTTACGTGTTGGGAAGAACCGAGAGTTCACCCAACACGCCTCGTCCGTAGACGAGTCTTTCTATGTTCAACATTCAAGACATTCAAAAGTGTGTGCAAAGTGTGTGACAAAATATATATATATAAAATGCATTTTAATGCTTTGTTTTATTGCTCAAAGAAAAGAATTACATCTTGTGAGTCATTTATTTCAGGAGACCACCACCTGATTACAATAGGAATGAAACAACTTACAACTGAAAAATAACCAGCTGCAGATAGGCCAAGTATGTCGCACGACGCAGGACCATGAATGGCCAGTTGTGTCGCGGGACATACTCCGCCATCTGCAGAGGTTTTACAATCAATGAATTACAGAGATAATAAAAGACAAATCCGAGATTAACGAAAATAGAAACCAGGTCCCAACGACCTCAGAGAGATCAATTGGCAGATGAGTGTGGATATGGAATAATCCACACTCACCTTACCAATTCATGCCCAACGCACGACATCAATACAAGAGTACGCATAATCACTACGATAAATGTACGAAACAGGTCCCAACGACCTCAAAGAGATCCAAGCTTAGATGAACGTGGATATGAGACGATCCACGCTCACCTTAGCATAATTCGTGCACAACGCACATAATCACATGAACTAAACAAATACCATCATGCCCAACGCATATAATCACATGAACAGAACAAATACCATCACCACAATAAATGTATAAAAACAGATCCCAACAATCAGAATATCAAACAAGACAGAACATACTACATGTTAAATGGAAATTGGAACAAAGCCAAAAATACACAGATTCTACATCACAGCAATATCAAGCCACGGCAGTTGCACTACGCAGTAAACAGAGAGATAGAAGGTTAGGATTTGTTACCCTTGTAGTATCCTCAAATTCGATACCACGTTAGGTATGGAATTCTTCAATCAGCTCCGGAACAACTCCAAACTCAGATTGGAATGGCTGTGAAGCGTTGAACGGACTTGGAACCTGGAACAACAGAGGACGGCGTCGGTTTCGGGATAGAGAGTAGAACACGGTGAGGGAGATTGAGGTCTGATTGGGTTTCGATTTAGCCGGAGAAGATGGTGGAGTGGTGGTGGTTAACGGCTTAGGGGTTAGAACAGGGGCGGTGTTGTCATCGGACTTGGAGGGAATCGAGAGGAACGGTGGAGGCGGTTGTGGTTGTAGTTGTAGGTAGAGAGGTTGAGAACGGTGGGGGAGATTGAAAGGTGTGTGGGTCACCGACGACTGGTTTTTGGTGAGGACGACGATCGTTGCTTGGCCGGAGTAAGAGGTCGTCGATTTGGGTTGCGGTTTTGGGTATGGAGAGAGCTATCGAGGAGGGGATTTGAGAGGTAAAGGGGGGATTGGCCGGTAGAGAGAGGTGAGGAAGCTTGGTCTTGGCCGGCGAACTGGTTTTGGGTTGGGAAGAACGGGATTGCGTCTAGAGAGAGAGAGAGGAGAGAGAGAGTATGGGTCTGTGTGTGGGTGAATATGTGCCGTCCCCTTGACAAAATGAATGAAAATTGTATTTAAAGCTAATTTGGTAAAATGCTTTATGATGTCGCACGACCTCCCGCTCCGCTTTTCCATGCCTCAAGTTGTCGCGTGACATAACGTGTCAATAACCGTTTCTGGCGCCAGCAACTGGTTCTGGAACATTCCAGGCTAATTCTTTAAAGGTCCAAAGCCAATAATTCCTTGTAGGTCCTTTTTTAGCGAGAAACTTATAAAAAGCTCCCGAAAGTCTCGGAACGAACCGGGAATTTACCAAAACGCCCTTAGTGCAATTTTATCATTTAAAATGCACCTAAAATGGGATCGCGAATTGGATTGGCGTACTCACAGAGCCCCTCGGCAACGTCACTTATGGAAGAAGTGAGGTTGTCGATAAAAAGAACCCAATCCCAATGAGCAGCTGGGGGATAAGGCGGAGGGCTGGACGGTGATCTGGCGAGATCGGATGGCTGGACCTTTGGAGAAAGGATTCCTACGTATCCCTCCTTGGGAGAGAATCAAGCCAGTCGTAGTTCAGACAAAACTAACAAGAAGCAAGAAAGGGTAGAGATATGCTTTCATACCTTTGTTGTGCTTACCTGTAGCTGCCGGGGAAACTGATGCTACTGCTGTCTGACAAGGGCATTTGCTGATGATCAATCTCCGTCCAACACGGGCTCTTGATAATCTTCCGTCCAACACGGGCATTTGGTAATGCTTTTCCATCCGACACGGGAACTGATGATGAACTTCCGGGACATTTATGATGAAACCTCCGTCCAACACGGGATATTGATGGTGAGACTTTCGTCCAACACGGCCGCTTGATAGGGAACCTCCGTCCAACACGGGATTTTATGGTGATTCACCGTCCAATACGGGCACTCTGAGGAATACTCTCCGTCCAACACGGATTTTTGATGACTTGCCGCCCAACATGAACTTCTGATAATGATTCTTCATCCAACACGGGCAATTGATGATGAACCTCCGTCCGACACGGGATATTGATAAAAAATCTCCGTCCGACACGGGAAGCGATGAACATACATCCGACCACGGGATGCGATAAAAAATCTCCGTCCGACACGGGAACTGATGAACCTTCTGTCCGACACAGGATACTGATAAAAAATCTCCATCCGACACGGGAATTTGGTGGTTTACATCCATTCAACACGAGAATTTTGACGATGATTTTCCGTCCAACACGGGGAATGGTAATGAAACCTCCGTCCAACACGGTCAATTATAATCCTCCGTCCAATACGGGGATTGCTGATAAGCCTCCGTCCAACATGGGCGATTTATAATAATCCTCCGTCCAACACGGAAAATGATATTCCTCCGTCCAACACGGGATATTTGATAAGAACCCTCCGTCCAACATGGGACATTTGATAATCTTTCTGTCCAACACGAGAAACGATAATCTTTCCGTCCAATACGGGAGACGATAATCCTTTCGTCCAACACGGGAGACGATAATCTTTTCGTCCAACACGGGAGACAATAATCCTTCCATCCAACACGGGAGACGATAATCCTTCCGTCCAACACGGGAGACGATAATCCTTCCGTCCAACACGGGAGATGATAATCTTTCGTCCAACACGGGCAATTTGCCGAAGCTGATGGGCATCTGAAACTCCTTTTGACGAGCAATGCTTGGAGACTGGGCAGCTGAGGCTCTTTTCAACAATGCTGATGACGATGACAAAGGCGGGGTAGGCCACTTGCAGGATTTGGAATCCTTGTCCAGATTGTGATTGAGGAACAACTCCCATAATCAGATTATGATCACTTTGATTATTGTACCCTGCGGGGGGAAACACAACACTCTAGGCACTTTGCAAGTTATTTGACTTTTTGCTTATGCATTATTAATCTTTTGTTGCACAAGTCCATCTCAGCTGGGGATGGAAGGGAAGTGAGGTTTTTGCACGGCTTGACGAGCGGATATGTCTGTATCAGTTGCACTATGAGGGATCGTGTATGGAACGAAAGTGCTTATAATGAGGGGGACCCTCTCCCACGAGGTAGGGAAATGATATGGCGCAGCTAGGCAAGTCGGGGACGCTCCCGGGAGTACTGATTGCAGCAGGTCCATTGCTAGTGAGGACAAAGTGTATCGCGCGCCTGAGACAGCAAGCAGCAGAGAATGTGCAGAGAATGATCCCGGCTTGGAGAAACCCCAGTTGACAGTGTAAAGCAAACCTGGAGGGAAATCTGGTAAGGAGAGCCGGAGGGATACCTTAACCATAGCCCCAGGTTGAGGAAATTCCATGTAGCTTCATCAGACAGAGTCATCTTGTGGCCGAGGAGGCAACCCATCATTTCAAACCGCAGTCAATCAGCCGCTGGACAAGACTCGGAAATGTATGTGTGCAGGGGCACATCTTTCGAAGGTGGGAATAGATCCCGAATCTGTGTATGACACTGTGATGATGTGTGTATCCGAAAATTTTCCCATTTTTATTTGAAAAAATCAACGAAACGGAGTCGCCACGCCATTTTAATTTTGAGGGCCAAAACTTTGAAAAAAGCCCGAGATCAGAGATTTAGGTTCGGAGGTCATGTTACACGCCGGGAAGGACGTTAGTGTGCACCCGGAATGCCTCGTAAAACGAGTCTTCCAAGCTGAAAATCATTTGTGTGTGTGTGTGTGTGTTTTGGCCAAAATAAGTTGAAACTCAGAAAAGTAAAAATTGGGATATCTTTTTAAGACTTTAAACTGATCCCATGAATTTTTGAAAGATTTTTGGATTGAGATTTGGTACTCAAAAGACCTTTTGAAGTTGAGAGCCATTTCTGCCAGAATGAAAAAGGCAGTGGACCTTTGATTTTGAAATGGATTAAAGGGTCTTAAAACTTCATAATCTGGATAAACTCAGAGAATGAAAGTTGTTCTAGACACCTTAAATAAGATTTGTGCGAAGGAATTTTCCATTTTGGAGAAGATTTGAGGGGTCAAAACCTTCTGGAAACCTCAGATATGAGATCTGGATTCCCAGAAGCTGATGAACTAGCCTCTGAAAGAAAATTTGAAAAGAGGAGTTTTACTCACCCAAAAAATAAAGTAAAAATATGTATGGAAAGATCTGGATGTTGGATACAAAAAGTGTTTTGTAGTCAACACCAAATTCCACATTTATCTGTGTCCAAAAAATTAGACCATGGACTGAGGTCTGAGAAAATTGCTACTGGACAGCAACTTCCCAAGAGAGAAAATATGATTTTAAGGGGGGTTTTGCATCCATGCTTGTCCCCATTTCCCTAGGTTTTGGTTAGTGATCACTAGACATTTTAGTGGTGAATCAACTATACCAAACCATCCTTGGGGTACATTAGGACTAAGCATTTCATTTGCTTGGGAAGGGGATTTTTATCCTTTGAAAATGAGATTTGATGCTTGAAAATGGTTTTTAGGGTTTTGAAAATGAGTTTTCTTTGCAAGAAAGTAAGAGAACTTGAAAATAATTTTGATCTTTTGTAGAAGATCATCCATGGAGATGGTCTTCCATGGTGATCTTCTTAGATCTAGAGCAAGAAGATGAAAGAACTACATTTTGTAGTTTGCAAATGCATGCATGGTTGGAGTTTAGGGTAAGGAGAAGGAGGGTTTACCAAACTTCTTGGCGTTCTTGAGTTTTTGGCTTGAGTGTATGAGTGTTTAAGGCTTAAGTATGAGAGTGATTGGATGAGTGTGAGTTGGGAAAGATTGGAGAGAAAATGGTGACAATTCTTGAAGAATTCTCACTGTTTTCTCTCTATATTTCGCCAGAGGTTCGGTGCAATTGGTGTTGTTCCTTTTTTGTAGTGGAGGGCTCAATTTATAGCCCTCCTGAAAATGCAAACCTATCCGCGCGGATAAGACCTTGAGCGTGCCTTGTTCATTAAATGCGGCTTCGGGCTTTGGACAAGAGGAATAATCTTTTTGAAATTTCAAATTAACTGACCTCAGGTTTATTGTTCCCAGCCATTTCTATTTGTGGTTTTATTCCTTTTATTTTACTTTTTGAGATTCTTTTTGAGGTTTAACCTTAAATAACAATGCCCATTTTACCCTCACTTTGTTAAAAATGTTAGGATTGTTAGGAATTGTTAGAAATGTTATAACTTTCGTTAATTTTCTAACGAAAATTCTAACAAGCTCAAATTGGAGCAACTTCACGGTAGCCCCTCGGCGACGGCGCTTTGCCGAAGGAAGCGGGGTCGTCGATAAGAGTAAGGCTCCATATTTGGCGGGATGATCGAGTGATCGGGTGGATGAACCTAGCGATAGGCTACCTACGTATCCCAGAATGAGGAATCAAGCCGATCGTAGTTCGGGTCTTTGACCACAGGAGATGATGGCGTTTTAGGTGCCTCGAACACGATGAGCGAGTTCTACGGTCGTTTGATGGAAAGAAACTTCTGCTTTGGGGATAAGAGATGACCATTTTCGGTCGATGGGTATCCGCTCTGCTTTGGGGATAGGGATGACCATTTTCGGTCTCTGCTGGGGATGATTGCGATTTATCGCTTTCCTAGTGATAGCGTCTTAGGTGCCTCAAACCTTGGAGATGGCATTTTAGGTGCCTTGAACCTTGGAGATGGCGTTTTAGGTGCCTCGAACCTCGAAGATGGCGTTTTAGGTGCCTTGAACCTTGGAGATGGCGTTTTAGGTGCCTCGAACCTCGAAGATGGCTTTTTAGGTGCCTCGAACCTTGATTTGAAATGGCCTTTCGGTGGACTTCGTCTGCTGCCGAAGGAGAGGGTGACCGTTTTGGTCGAGGGGCTGGACCTAATGATAGGCTACCTACGTATCCCTAGTGGGAATCAAGCCCTTTCGTAGTTCGAGTTCTACTCGAGATTTCGCTGGCTTTTGGGATTCCGTTAACTTTCTTTGAGGATTTCGTTAGCCTTCTTTGAGGAAAATCGGACGTATTCGTGCAGGAAATCGGTCTTACGTTTGGCTAGTTTGGATGATTTTGATGAAAGATACGGGATCTCGTTATCTTTCTCGGGAAATCGGTTTTACGTTTGACTGCCGTTGGATGATTTTGATGAAAGATACGGGATCTCGTTATCTTTCTCGAGGAAATCGGTCTTACGTTTGGCTAGTGAAGGTTTTTGATGAAAGATACGAGATTTCGTTATCTTTCTCGGGGCACTCGGTCTTACGTTTGACTGCCGGGGAAGATTTTGATGAAAGATACGGGATCTCGTTATCTTTCTCGAGGAAATCGGTCTTACGTTTGGCTAGGATGATTTTGATGAAAGATACGGGATCTCGTTATCTTTCTCGGGAAATCGGTCTTACGTTTGGCTACTTAGGAGATTGATTTTGATGAAGATACGGGATCTCGTTATCTTTCTCGGGAGATCGGTCTTACGTTTGGCAGGAGATTGATTTTGATGAAAGATACGGGATCCGTTATCTTTCTCGGGAGATCGGTCTTACGTTTCTTAGCCGGGGAATGATTTTGATGAAAGATACGGGATCCGTTATCTTTCTCGGGGAGATCGGTCTTACGTTTGGCTTGCCGGGGAAGATTTTGATGAAAGATACGGGATCTCGTTATCTTTCTCGGGAAATCGGTCTTACGTTTGGCTAGGGGATGATTTTGATGAAGATACGGGATCTCGTTATCTTTCTCGGGGCACTCGGTCTTACGTTTGGCTAGCGCAGAGATGATTTTGATAAAGATCACGAGATCTCGTTATCTTTCTCGGGGCACTCGGTCTTACGTTTTCTCGGGAGATCTTGCCGGAAAGGATTTCCTTGACAAGGGCTGACTTTGGTTAACTTTGGTTAACTCTGTCAAGTTAAGGGGCCCGAATTGCGAGTCCTGGAATTTTAAGGGGCAAAGGGTCATTTTGACCACGACAATCCTATCCGCGGATAGGAGCGTGTTCAGGGTTTTTAAATGAGGGGCCGCCCCTTTTCTTCTTCCCCATTCAGTTTTGAACGAGACGAGAGAGAGAAAAAACCGAGGAGAAACCATTGTTGGCCAAGAAAAGCTTCAAAAATCTTCCGATTTCCTCGATTTTTTGAGCAATGGAACACAGGGAAGGCGCTTTTCAAGGCCAAGGACGTGGCCCAGTGGCGGAGAGACGATTGGAGCTCGTCCGGATGAGGAGGCATTATACTCTTTCGCAATCGGTTGAGGAGGAGCATTACCCCCGTCTTGGCAACATTGGGCTTCGGATTCGAATCTCGAACGGTATACTTTGAAACCCTTTGATCCCTTTGTTGATTTCTTGTTTGAAATTTGAATTTTGGGTGATTTTTGAAAAAAAATTTTTTTTGAAAATTCGAATGATTGATGTTCTTGGCTTTGAATCTTGATTTGGATGCTTTGCATGTTGCAATGATTATGTGGGTATCCCAAAATATGCATTTTGCTTGGAGAAAGAATTGGCCTTTTCGCCATTATATTTTTTTTGTATCCGAAAATTGCATGTGAAAATTCGAAAATTGTGATGATTTTTTTTTTTGAAATTGAATATTGATATTTGATAAATGATGCAATGCATGCATTTTGTTTGGAAAAGAATGGGCATTTTGCCAATATGAGATGTATGTATGTTTAGGATTTTTTTGAAAAGTGGGGCGGATTTTCACTCCCGTTGCATGTAAGATGGATGATATGCATGTATGCATTTTTTGAAAAATGGGACGGAGTTTTATTTCCGTCAACTTCTTGTAGGATATGCATGTATGCATTTTTTTTTGTTGAAAATTGTTGAATGGGATTTGTTGAAAAGCTTGTCTTTTCTGAGAAAAATGGGGCTATGTCTATTGCATGCCGTTATCTTTGCCGAAAATTTTTTTTTTTTAATGCATGTGTATGCTTTTTTGTGCAAATGCAAATGCAAATTTTTTTTTTGACATTTTCTCTCTTTTTTTTTGCAGGGCGGAAACCGTTTTGTGACGGAGCAGCTGAATAAAATGAAGACTCGAGGATCGGTGGAGTCCGTAGTTGACCTGTGGGATCGGCTTCCGGATGTGGGCCGAGGAGCTTTGCGAGTCAGAGAGACAGTTGTTGTCGAGACGGGGCTTTGGGAGTTCGTTGAGTGCTTGAGGGGGTAAGTCAAGTTCCCTAAGAGCAAGGAGCTCGATGTTTGCTTTGGCACGGCATTGGTGGGACGCGACCAGCACCTTTCACTTCTTACGGGCGAGGCTACGGTTACGCCCTCCGATTACACTGTTGCGATCACGGGCTGTCCTTTAATGGGCGCGGCATTGAGTGGCGGGATGGCTACGGCGTGCGGATCTGCGGTTTCTTACAGGATTTTCCCCTATTCCCAAAAGGGGATGGGGATGGAGTATGCCGTGATCTACGGTAAGATTGTGGAGACCATCGTGAGTTACGAGGCAGGGGAGGAGAGGATAGGCGGCGAAACGGATCGCTAGGGCCTTCTTGTGGTTTTGCTTTTCGAGCACCCTCTTTGGGCATCTTGAGGGACGGCGATCTTTGCCTTCTTGAGGTCCTTGGAGGACATGGAGGCGGCCAGGAGATGTCTCGTGGGGAGAAGCCAGGGCTGGCGAGCTTTATTTTGCTCTCGATAGGTACGGCCCGAGGAAGAGCTGTGAGCTCTTTGTCTTGCTTTGAGTTTGCCACAGGTATAAGCTCTCTTTTTGCTTTCCCTCTTTTTTTTTGAGCACACACTTTTCTTTTGCCTTTGGATTGATTTGGATTTTTACCTTTCGCGGTATGGGCGTTGGAGTTTTCCACGTCACGATGTGGCGGCGGCCGGCGAGTACGTCGGGCGTATCCGGCCATGCTCTCTGGTCCCAAGCATGCGAGAAGATAAGCTCCGGGGGCGTACGACTCTCGAGTGCAGCGGATTGCCTTCCTTTGTGGAGGCCGAGACGGATGAGGGGATGATATTCTTCCCACAGGATCGCTTCGAGGTGGCGCGGTGAAGGCGAGATTTGGGTATGCGGCGGAGGATTGAGA
Source organism: Adenophora triphylla var. japonica (assembly GCA_022495995.1). NCBI lineage: Eukaryota > Viridiplantae > Streptophyta > Magnoliopsida > Asterales > Campanulaceae > Adenophora > Adenophora triphylla. The sequence continues at coordinate 567,388 of JAFEMH010000976.1, forward strand.
GGTCGACTGCGTGCCTATTATGCGGGAGAGAGGGTGACGCGCCGGCATGGCGTGAGCTCGCCTTTGAGGACACCGGTGCAAGAGCCTCCCGCCGATATGATGCACCCGTAGTGATCCCGGTCAGTGACACTGGGATGATTACGAGCAGCGGCGGCCACTTCTCGGATTTCGTGGCGATTGAAAAGCCATATGCGACATTGTCGTCTTGAGGAAGGCTGCGAGGATACCTCGGAGATTCTACGGATAGAGAAGGGCTTGGGATCCCATGCGGTACCCTCGGGCCAGATTTTCATAATGTATCGAGGATGGGGTCCGATTGAGGGTGG
>JAFEMH010000977.1:0-47500 GCA_022495995.1 Adenophora triphylla var. japonica
GAATTCTTGTGATTCTCGGGCAAGGCGTGACCGACCTGAAATCGAACCACTTTACGCTCGCCGCAAGGAACGAAAGGAAGGGTTTAGGCTTCGGAAAAGGGGTATTTGGCTCAAGGTTTCGGGCTTGTGCAATGTGCGGTTACGATTAATGTTTACTTAAAGCGCGTTTTCTCGAGTCCTAATCGGTTGGAAAAGAGCGGGTCTTCTTTTTCGCAACTAATCCTAGAGCTCTAATCGGTGGATCTCGTCACTACGCTTATAAGCCCCTCGTTTCCATTGTAGATCATCTTTCTCGGGACGAACTATCCGAGCCGAGGTCGATGAGGCAAGCGAGTTCCACCGACAAAAGAAAAAATGAACTTAAGGCTAGCCGATCACGCAAACTTTCAACGTATGTGACGCACGGGCCACGGTCGAAGTCAACGTCCTTAAGTTAAGGCGGGGATCGTGCCAAAATTTGGGCATGACCTCTCTGACTCGCTTGTCAAGGCGAGACCTTGCTAGCTTTTAGCGTTGGCCAAGTTGTGTGGCACGCGCCGTACATACGACGAGGTTTGGTGACACGGCGTCACATTGAACCTTCGGGTATATTTTTCGGCAGAGCTCCGCGTTAAAGTCAAGGCTGAAGAGCGCGAGACTTCGGGTCAGGAACGACCTTTGGTCTCAAACTCTCGAGCTTGACTCGGAGCGGGGCCCGGCGTAAAAAACATACACTTAGGCTTTATGACACGAGCTAAGCCAAAAACCAACCGGGGTCTTGGACAAAGTGTGACACAAAGAGTGCATGGCTTACACGGGCTAGGATGGGATGTTTGGGATGACCCCGTGCGCCCCCGAAAGGTGTCTGGCAGACCAATCGGGGTGCAACTGATAAGGCCATCCCGGGTTAGGGGTTGTAGTGTGTAGTGTACCGAGGCAGCAAGTGCACGTGAAGTGCGGTGTTCCGAGGCAGCAAGTGCGCGTAGTGTGCGGTCACTAAAATTCTTTTTCTGAGTAAAACAGAGATTTTTTTCAGAATGTGTTTTAAAGAATTCATGATGCACAGTTCAAAAGACAGCATGAAAATCAAACATGAATGGGGATGCACAAACATGGTAAGATTTTGAAAAGTTGACAATGTAATGTCTTTCGAAACAAAAACCGTTCGAGGTTTAAAGGAACTCACACACACGAAAACGAGGAAGGGTAAACGAAAGTTTGACCCACGGAAGGCTTTTTAGAAAACAACGGTAGTTTTGAAAAAAGTATCATGTCCCCAGCGGAGTCGCCAACTGAAATTACCCGGGATTTCGCGCGGACGCGAAACGCGGTTGTCTTTCGCGGAGGGTTGGTGTCTGAGACCTCGCTTCATGGGAAGGAAAATGAGGAGTCGCCACGCGGTTTTTGTATTTTGAGCCCAAACGTTGAGAAACGGCTATTGAAAATGGTGTCGTTTTTATTGGTAGCAAAAACATAGGAAAAAGCTTTGAAAACGGGGGGTCATTTTTATTGGTAGCAAAAACGAGTAAAAAGCTTTGAGTACCAGAGATTGTTAGGTTCGGAGGTCACGTTACGTTTCGGGTAGAGTATTACGAGATCGCCCGAAACGCCTCGCATGACGAGTCTTTCTACCTTTCTCGAAAACGTGTGTGTGTGTGTTTGTGTTTTTTGAAATGGGGCTTGAATGACAAGCTTAATCTTGGTTTGAATGTCAAACGTTGATTAGGTGACTTTGTTTGAAAAGACGAGCGTTTGAATGACAAACGTCGGTTTTGAGTTGAAATGAGCATTTGCGTGGCAAACGTCGATTTTGAGTTTGAAATGAGCGTTTGCGTGGCAAACGTCGATTTTGAGTTTGAAAAGGAGTTTGAAGGTCGAACTCCAGTTTTTTGAACCAGGCGTGTCATTGTTAACGATTTTTACGAGAAAAATGTGTATTAAATGATTTTTAGTGTCAAATGGCGGCTTTTTGTTTGAAGATGAGCGTTTGGAGGCCAAATGTCATGTCGCGCGTTTTGAAAGAGTGTTCGAAGGACGAACTCCGGTTTTGAACCGGACATTACATTGTTAACGATTTTTACGGGAAAAATGCGTATTAATTGATATGTGATCAACGAATCGGGTTGCGACTTGGACTTTGAAAAGTAAATACTATCACGATCCAAACTGGTCGGACTTTATAAATGACAGTATTTAAAATGCGGTATCAACGGAATCAAACGATCCGGAATTGTAAATTACGATCAACGAGGCCAATCGGCTCGGAATTGTAAATGACGATCGACGAGTCAAACGACCCGGAATTGTAAAATGACGAGAATTAAATGACGATCAACGGATCGATCGATCCGGAATTGTAAATGACAGGTAAAGTAAACGGCAGTCGAAACGCCGTTTTAACCCGTGATTACTTCTCTTACGGAAAGAGAAGAGGATCGAGGGCTAAAACGTATCGGACCCCAGATTAGACGGAGGCGTCTACATTTCGATAACGACGTTCGAAAAAGGTTGTAGCGACTGGCGCGTAAACCGAGACAGAATGGAGGCTGTCTTACCGAAAAATGGCAGTCACCGAAAAATGGCAGTGTATAATTTGTGCCAGTCAGAGCCGAAGTCAAGGCGCCGGTCAATATCTTGGTCAAAGTCTGCGGCAAAAAACCGGCATGACTTCGGCGATTAGGTCCCCGAAAGATATTGAGTCGGTGTGCCAACGAGAGGCTTGAAAGGAAAGGTCTATACACGGCGGGGCATGACACGTATCCGGACTAAAAACCAACCGGGTCTCGGACAAGGTGTGTCACGGACAAGTGCATGGTCAACACGAGGCTCCATGGGATGTTTGGGTAGTCCTGTGCTTGCACCGAGAGGCGTAATAAGACCAAACGGGCCGCGACAAGGATTTCCCCGGGTTAGGGACGTAGTGTGCAGTGTATGGTCACGTGCGCGTAGTGTGCAAGCAGTCACCGAAAAAGATTGGCCCTACAAGCTACCATTCGCACTATGGGGATACCACACTTCAGTCCGAACAGCTACAGGAGAGACTCCCTACGCCATCACATTCGGAATGGAGGCTGTCTTACCGATAGAATTGGAAATACCGTCACTACGGGTTCTCCTAGAAAACCAAGTGAACGAGGTCGACTGGCTAGGAAGAAGATACGAAGAGTTACCCCTGTTGGATGAAAGAAGGTTGAAAGCGGCCAAACATACTCAAGCTTACCAAAGAAGAACGGCAAGAGCTTTTAACAAAAAGGTCAAGACAAGGAACATCAGAGTAGGTGACCTGGTTCTCCGTGAGCACCGTCACCGGACCTTTCAACCCGCTAGGCAAGTGGGGACCAAGATGGATAGGACCCTACATTGTGAAGAAGATATTCTCTGGGGGAGCCCTTCAGCTGTTAGACTTAGACGGAGATCAACTACCGAAGCCGGTCAACATGGACAAGCTTAAGAAGTACTTCGCGTGACTTGCCCTCCTCAAAACGGAATCGCTCGCTAGGTTGAAAATCCCAGAAAGGACGACCTAGGCAAAAATTAGAGCTAGCACAAGAAAAGAAGCCCGCTAGATTGAAAACCCGAAAGGGCGGTCTAGGCAAAAGAAAGGGTGTGTATAAATAAAAAAATAAAATAAAAAAAAAAAAGAGGGAGGCTTATCTCGCGCGAGATTACCCCTCGGCACGGAGCCGTATTTTGTCATTTTCTCAAAAATGAACTACGTTAGACACGAGCCTCTTATTTAATTGCTTTGTAAAGAGGAACGTAGACGACCTTCGGGTTCGATCTAGTCAAATAAATGAATCTACTTTTGTCCTTTATTAATCGAATGCATTTTCATTAATGACAAAAGGGAAATCCTAACCACAACGACTAATTTGGTAAGCTAACAATCTTGAAAAAAAAAAAGATACTAATAAAAGCAAAACAATTGATCTATCAAAGCAATCTCTTGGTACTCCTAAAGATCTAGCCTTTCATTGACTTGGTAGGCTGGCGGACATGTTCTCCACCGTCGTCGTGATCCTCCCTTGCGCTTGAGCCCCGCGAGCGAGCATCCTCGAGGCGATCAAAAACGAGTCAAGGCGATCAAAAACAGATCCCGAGAGCCTATTGAAGACATGGGGCCTATCTAAAGCTTGCGTCTTTCCGAGGCATCCCCTTGCTTTGCCTCTCGTACCAATCCCCATCGAGAAAATCCTGAGTTGGATCGGTTCACACATTAGCGGGATCGGGCGAGCCTCGCTCCTTCGCAAAAAATCTTGCTAGCTACAAAAAAAGAATCTCCTAGCAGTGAAAGCCGCAGATCATCAATCTTCTGCCACTCGGGTGACCGGTATGAAGAAACCAATCCAAGTACTTATCGGATAAGAAGATACTTGCATTAAAAGTCCGAAGGTTCGACCGAGATCCCGACTAGTTCCTTCACCCCACGCTTGAGCTAGCACTGCGCAAACTCTACACCAATATAAGACACTTCACGAGAAGCTCCTTCGAAAAGATAAGTGTCTGGCCGGCGACCAGCGACGGAGCACCCGCTTGGGGAAATAAAAGGAGGAATCGCGCAAACCCGGAAGAACAACCCTGTCAAAACCCTTGGTATTGGCAACATACTTGTTCAACCTCCAATAAGGTGGACACCAAAGAATGTCAGCAGTTTCGGTCTTCGCAATCAACTCAGCCCATTCATCCACTGAAAGATCCTTGATCAATAACTTTCGCGTATGATATGTGAAAGGGGAATATTCCAATGGGGGACCCACCAACTTGAGATGCTCCCTAAGCTAAATAGTCAACAGAAGAGGACTCCCTTGAGTCATGACACCGGTCCTATGCAGCACATCAAGACCATGCAGGGTCTCACCCAAGATTAGCGGAATAATGTTCCTAGAACGTTTTCTAGCACTCGAACAATTTCCACAAGTTGGGAGTCGACCAAGCCATCCCTACATGTAAATAGAACATCTCAGAAAAGAAAAAGAGCCGAAAGTTTCGTTTATAGACATGAAAAGCGTCATCATCGAATCACCGTGAAGCGTCCGGAAAAGAAGAGCAATCAACCCACTTGCGGTGAACCAACTCATAGCAAGTATCAAGGGGGATCCCTAACAATTCATTCAAAGCTTCCGAATGGTTCCTATTGTACTTAGGAACAGCAATCTCACCAGTCAAAGGCATATCCAAGATAATGGCAAATTCCTCCACTGTAGGCACCATCTCATTCAAAGAAAAATTGAAAAGATGAATAGAGGGATCCCAAAATTGAACGAGCACCACAAGAGATTCCAATCCGGTTGGAGGTTCTTCAAGGTAAAAAGGATTCTGAATCCGAATTCTGCAATAAACTTATTGCGAGATCGGTTGCGAAACGACCTCACAAAATCCCTTGATGCTTGCTTGAAAGATGCAATCACTTCAGACGACAGAGAAAAATCATCGACAATCATGGACGTTGGGGCAATCTCCTTGGAAGCCATGGATCGTAGGGTTGAAGAAGAAGACAAGAATTTCACCCTAACAGAATATCTCTAGAGTTTGTAAGGCTAGAATGAGGTATCTGGCCGGACTACAGGGTGATTTTATAAGGAAAACTGACAAAATCCTATTCGGAAAAGAAGAGATCTCTGCCTGACTAGCGTGTCTCGTGCGAGACACCTTATCTCGCGCGAGATATTGCTACGGTAAAACAGCAACAGTTCTGCTCAAACAACAATCTAGCCCCGACTTGACGAAGCAAGTCTCGAAAAACCTGTGTGTACAGTTCATAACATGCAGTAAAAACACCAAGATAAGGGCTCAAAATTGTGGCCTAACGGCCATTCCATTCCATTTCCAAAAACATGGAAAGTCGAGAAAGTTAATTAACTAACTAATTAGACCTAGGATTAGGGGTTAAGAAAAACCATTGTTTGTGCTACCTACTTGTTCCTAACAGGTACCAAAAGAAAAGAAAAATTATGCAGGCCCACCCGGCCAATATATACAAATCATCGAAATCAAATAAAGAGAAAAGGAGGATCACGCCATCAAATCGCCAGAGCCGCCGGCACCTCCGCCATCACCGCCACGGGGCTGCCATCCCTCCTCGATCTCTTGGCTCCGCAAGTAGGGGTCACCGCCGAGGCCACCGTCGAGGCCGCCAAAGCAAGCCTTGTGGAAGCCTCTCGGACGGAGTCCGAGCACTGAGGCTCATCAGTCCCGCCATCTTGGTCGCTCCACGATTGTAATCGGCCGCGGACAGAGTGACGACAACCAAAGAAGAAGAAAATGTTCGAGATGAAGTCGAACATATACACTTATATGGACGCAATACGAGAGACAATACAAAAACGTATAAACATACCGAAGAGACATCGAGCGGGAGGCGGTAACCCTCGGGAATCGATCGGGAGACGGGATGTGCCCCACCATTGGCATGCTCCCCATCATGTACGTGTAGCTCAAAGGGCCGTAGTGCGGGGCAAAGGCGAGAGAACCCGGTGGCACAGGAGGAAGTGCTAGGGGCGAGGAACTGAAGCGAAGCAGAGGCGGAGCCACGAGCATGTGATCGCCTATCCCCACCGGGGAGGGGACCCATCAAGCGAGGCGAAACTCCGCATAAAGAAGCCCTGGGATTACGCAAGCCGTCGCCGCATCACCCGCCAAAGACATGCATAATCATCCTGCGGAATGGAGTGGGTGGGATACATCGCCCTCGGCGGATCCGCCGGCACCACTGTATGATAGTCTACCCGGCCATGCGTGGGAAGACCCGCTCACCAAGATACATGGTATCTCCCTCCAAAGATGCCGGCATCCTCTGCAGCATCACAAAGCGATAGCATCCCAAGCACGATGCACCTCCAGCCTCCGCAATAGGGTCCAGGATAAAGGCCCGGCCTCTCTCATACTCGAAGGTATCCAACATAGCCCGCGCCTCCGCCACCGTCAGGGTCCAATCCTGGTCCTCCTCCTCATCAAAGGTCCGATTCGGGTGGCCCCACCTCCTGATATCCGGAAACAAAGGGGCCCGGCTCTCCAACTCAAACCTATATAGCCTGAGAACAGCATAGCCCCATATCTGCACAAAGAAAACAGATCAAATTCAGTATGGAATACAGACAGAGCATACAGACAAAGAGCAAAAACAGAATCAAAAGGCATACCTCCCAGGCATAAGAATACCGTGACAGGGAATCCTTGGTGTTCCTACACGCCTCATCCATGGCGTGGTAGCAGTAGGCTAACCCCGCTGAGCCCCAATCATATCCGCTCACCTCATCCAGATCAACCTACAAATGTAACAGAGAAAGACGAGCCGTAGAAGAGTAGTTCGCAAAAATAGTCTCAGAAAGGATATACCAGAGGGCACCCCTCACCAACCGATCAGTATTCATATTTGGCTTCTCCGAGTAGGCCTCAATCTGACGCCGGAGGGGTGTCAGCTCAGCAGCAAATCCCTTAACCTTGTTAGGGACGAAGCCGATCAACTGCCTCCACACAGCTGGACCCTCAGGCCTATAACCCAAAAACTTTGACAGGGGATCACCAATGAACTCTAACCCCGTGATAGCCAGAAAATCAGTCGGAGTCATCGTTGCTTCCCCGAAGCGCAAATGAACGGTGTGGGTAGTGTCCCACCACCTCTCCCGAATAACTGAGAACTTGGGGGGTCCGCCTAATTCCCCGGATATTGTCAACAAAAGTCAGAAGACCCGTTTGGGCCACCCTATCCCGAACGCCATCAAGGTCCTTGATCTTGTCCCACACCTCCTTAGCCATTTTCGGGCTCCCTCGGAAATTCTTTGTTTTCTTATACGACTGCAAAACAGAGGAAAAGCATAGAGGGCAGTATTAGAAATCATTCCATGTCAAAAAATCAATGAAATAGAAGAAATTTTTCATTGAGGCATTTCATCAAACACTTGGCGTGCGTACAAGAAAAGCTTGCCGAAGAGTGTCATTCGTGATCCGAATCAACCTCTCCTACAATCCATGATATGTAGGAGGCTCATACACACGCAATATAACAACAATCATCTAAAGAAACACACAAAATCGACGCATGCAAAAGGAACCTAGTTCTAGGCATGAACAAGAACAAAAGCCATTGATGAAATTTTGAATTCAATGGAAAGGGAATTCAAACTCAATGCAATGCAAGAATCAAGAGGTGAGGAAGAAATTCTTACCAAGCCCTCCCGAACAGCGGTGGAGATGTGCGCATTCCTATCAAAAGTAAGATCATCGCGAGGGTAATCCTTCCCTAGCAAATAGCTCCCCAAAATCGGATTCCTTTGTTCTTGAGCCATGGATTATGGAGGGAGAAAGGATTGGAAAGTGATTAGGAGGAAGAATTACCAAGCAAATCCATGAAAAATCACGGAGAAAAGGACCTTGGCTCGAGTTAGAGAGAGAAATTTTGAGAGGGATGTTTTCAAAATGAGCAAGAGCTGCTGTTTATATGCCCCGACAGTACAAGTCTCGTGCGGTATATCTTATCTCGCCGCGAGATATACCTTCTGGAAATTGACAAAATTGTCCTTGACAATAAGCGTCTACGCAACGTCAAAATTCAAAATTTTGACACATTTACCCTTGGAAATGATACACTAGCAAGGAAACGTGGAAAAATCGGCACCGCAAGTCACGGAACGAGCCGAACGTGACACCCGCACAATCGCCCGATACGGCACCAGTCGCCTGAAAAATGATTGATCCAGGGATCAACTCATTTCACATGATTCAGAGCCCAGAATGGTGAATCATCAAATTAAAAGCCCGGTCCAACGCCCAAACAGGTGGATCGTCATCATAAAAAGCTCGGTCCAACGCCCAAACAGGTGGATCGTCATCATAAAAAGCTCGGTCCAACGCCCAAACAGGTGGATCGCCATCGTAAAAGTTTCGGTCCAACGCCCAAACAGGTGGATCGTCAAACCAAAAGCTCGGTCCAACGCCCAAACAGGTGGATCGTCATCAGAAAAGCTCGGTCCAATGCCCAAACAGGTGGATCATCATCATAAAAAGCTCGGTCCAACGCCCAAACAGGTGGATCGTCATCATAAAAAGCTCGGTCCAACGCCCAAACAGGTGGATCGTCATCAGAAAAGCTCGGTCCAATGCCCAAACAGGTGGATCATCAAATCAAAAGCTTGGTCCAACGCTCAAACAGGTGGATCGTCGAACAAAAAGCCCGATTCAATGCCCAAACAGGTGAATCGTCATCCCCAACAACAAAAAGCCCGATTCGGAGCCCAGAAAGACGAATCGTCACAAAAATAGACAGGACTCAGGGGAGCGAACAGGTAAGCCTTTGTGTTCTAACATAGTTTCCACAGGTTCAGAGCCCAGACAGGCGAATCTTCAGACAGGCAGGTATATTCTGAATTGGGTCTTGATTTGATTCCTCAGTATGAATTTACCTTTTCAATACAAAATCTCCTCGATTTTCAAATTAATTTTCAAAATACCTAAAGCAGCCTTTTCGTGTTTTTGAGTCGAACTACGTCATGGTCTGATTCTCCGATAGAGATACGTAGGAAGCCGTGCGGTCCGACCATCCCGATGTTCAGAATGATGTCTTTTCTATCGTCGACATGACTTCTTTCATAAGACATGTCGCTGAGGGGCTCTGTAGACACCCCATTCTGAACACATCGGAACATACTTATACCACTCTGAGTCTCGCTTTGAGTCAAAAGGTAGAAATCCACCATTTCGTCATGTTTCGTTAAGTTTTGACTAACCACCGTTAGTTTGGGACTAAACTGCATACGAGATAACGAGGAAAGGACAAAACTGTCCACATGAGCAATATCTCGCCGCGAGATGGAGTGTCTCGCGCGAGATATCCCCCTCTGCCGGTGCGGGACGACGGTTCCTCGTCGATTTCAACCTCTTTTCGGGATAAAACTTTATCTCTCCAGCCAACCAATAGAATTTGGAGTCTGGAATCATCTTGAAGTGTTTGATCTCATCTTCAACACTTCCCCAACCCCTATAAATACTTGGTGACTTCCAAGGTTCAAGAGGTCCAGAAATTTTCACAACACACACATTTTGTTGGTTTCTCTCCTTGAAAGAATCCTACAAAATCACCCTAAAAACTCACCTCATAGTTTGATTGTCAACCTTGTTGATAAACAAACATCAAGCTCCAAGTCAAGGATCGAGGCGAAGCTCTGTCCGTGTCAAGAGTCGATTCTAAACTTGAGTCGAAACTCTGCCCAAATCACCTCACGCAAGGTAACCCTCTAAAACCCCTTCTAATTGATTGTTAGAGTGGTATAAGTCCATAGAATCTAGGATCAGCCTAGAGCCTCTCCAAATCATGGAGACGGTCTCGAAGCAATCGATCCTACATTCCATTTAACCCCGTTAAATGGATCTTTGTTTATAATATTTAAAATCTTTTTTCTCTTCTTTTGAAAACCTCTCTTTTCTTTAGCAAGACCGATCTCCGGATTGGGTGAAATGGATGCTCCTTGACCTACCCATTTCATAACCTAAGCCCCGAACCCAAATCTCTTTCAAAATGGTTTTCCTATTTTCTCCAATCGAATAATATAGGTGGCGACTCAAAAACGAGAAAAGATAAAGCTCTTTTTCCTCACAACGCTACACGGACTTACGAGTATCTTCCCTTAGATGTGGCCAATAATACCCCATAGTGATTATCTTGTCTGCCAAAGTTCTGGCCCTCGGGTGTCCACCACACACTCCCCTATGCACTTCAAAAAAAAGATTTGAGACTTCTTGAGGGTACACACACCTTAAGAGAGATTTGGTGAAGGAACTTCGAAACAAAGCTTCCCCATGAATTGTAAATCTAGGAGATTTCTTCTTGATCACACGAGCTCTTTGCTCATCTTTAGGTAGCTCGCCCTTCTCGATGTAGCCTTTGATCTCGAAAATCCAACACTTAGCACTTTTCTCCAAGCATAGGATCTGAACTCACTCATATGCTGGTTATTCCAAGTAAGACATGGGTTAGTTGTTTTCTTCATCAGATGTAGCCTACTTTGAGAGTAGATCGGCTAACTCATTTTCCTCACGGCCTATCCTCCAAATTTCCCAAAACTCCAAGTCCTGGATCAACTTCTTGACTAGGCCCCAATATTTGACCAGGATCGAGTTTAGTACCTTGTACTCACCTCTGACTTGATGAATGATCAACTAAGAATCACAATAAGCTACCATCTTGGTCACTCCAAAGCATTTGGCATACTCGATGGCTGCTATTAGAGCTTCATACTCGGCCTGGTTGATGGAGGCTTGAAACTTGAATCTCTATACTTCCTCGAATACTTTCTCACTTTCAGGCTCGACCAAAACAATTCCAGCCCCACTAACCTTCTTGGTTGCAGACCCATCTGATTATACCTTCCAACAATCACCGGGTAAACTAACCTCTTGCCGACTTAACAGTTCATTTCCCTTGGAAGCTTTCTGTTTAGGAGCCTCTGGGTCATCCTTATTGGTGAAGGATAACTCAACTAAAAAATGTGCCAAAGGTTGTGCCTGGAGTGCTTTTCGTGGCCGATACTTAACATCAAACTATGTTAACTCGATCGCCCAATTGAGTAGTCTACATGAAATTTTCGACTTGTGCAGGATCTTCTTCAAAGGTGCTTTGGTGAGCACGGCTATAGGATGAGTGGAGAAGTAAGCCCTCAGTTTCCTCCCAGCGACCACTAAAGCATATGCCAATTTCTCCACATTGAAATATCGCCCTTCCACATCTGACAGAGCCTTACTTACATAATAAACTGGCTTTTGGGTGCCATTCTCATCTCAAACTAAGACCGCTGCAATGACATGATAGTTGCTGATAAGTACACATACAAGCTTTCCCCTTGAACTGGGATACTAAGAAGTGGGGGAGAATCGAGATATATCTTGAGTTGTTTAAAAGATGACAAACATTTGGTCGTCCACTCAAAGGCTTAGTCCCCCTTAAAGTCTTGAATAACGAGAGAGATCTCTCGGCCGACTAGGCTTTGAAACACCCTAGGGCCGCTACTCAACCATTCAATCGTTGAGCCTCCTTGATGCAGGTAGGCTCCTGCATTTCGACCAAAGCCTTAATCTTCTCGGGATTGGCATCAATACCCCAGTGTGACACCATGAAACCCAAGAATTTTTCTGCTGCCACTCCGAACACACATTTGCACGAATTCAACTTCATGTCATTTGCTCGTAGATTGGCGACCGTTTCCCTTAGGTCATCTACAAAACTCCCCAACTTGGTTTTGATAACCATGTCGTCAATGTAAGCCTCCATGTTTTGGCCAATTTGACTAGAAAATATATGTTGACCATCCTTTGGTAAGTAGCCCCAGCATTCTTCAGCCCGAATGTCATTTTTGTATAGCAGTATACTCCACCGGCTGCCTGGAAGACTGTCTTTACAATATCTTCTTCGTACATTTTAATTTGTTGATAACCTGAATAGGCATCCAAAAAACATAGAGTGGTATGGCCGGCAATGGAGTCTACTAACTTGTCAATCCAGGGCAAAGGGTAACTGTCCTTAGGATAAGCTAAGTTCAGGTCCATAAATTCAATGCACATTCTCCATATTCCATTTGCTTTTTTGACCATCACCACATTTGCCATCCAAGTAGTGAAGTTTGCCTCTTTGATTATGCCCGCGCTGCACAGCTTGTCAACCTATTGCTTGATCGTGGCCTCTTTGTCTAGGGCAAAATTCATAGCCTCTGGCTTTTGAACTTGATAGTTGGGTTCACCTCAAGCTTGTGTACAACAACTTCCTTTTTAATTCCCTTCATGTCTTCGATTCTCAAAGCAAAAACATCCAAGCTTTCTTGCAATAAGGCGACGATCTCGAACTTTTCCTCAGATGACAATTGTCTACCTACCTTAATTCATTGGTCGGGATAAGCCACTTTGATTACTGTTGGTGTTATGCCCTAGACTTATAGTTATTTTGACTCATAGCTAATACCGTTATGTAATCGTCTTTACCATTTATAATAGAGAATGGTTATCTTGATTATTATATGTTTTACTTGTTTGTTATAATAATATGTGTCCCTAGTTATTATGAATAACTAGTATAAGTTGGTAATGGATAATCATAGAGATGATTATATGCATGGGGATGCACATTACACTTGTGGGTACCTATTAGAGAACAAGGTACTGGACTGACCCATCTATGAGATTTATGACATGGTCCATGGTCATATATGTCATGATTAAATCTCATGATAGTTATGTCATTAGAATCCTTATTACCTGAGATTATCTTCATCTTCCACATGATGAACGTTGTGTTTGATGTAGTCTAACACTATATTTAATAGGATAGCAATAAGGGCTATGTTGGCACAACTGGATTCTTGTAGGGAAGAATGATAAGTCAAGATGGGATTTGTCCCTCGTTAAGAGATGTCTGCTTGGGCCCCTCGATGAATAGTGTTGATGAAATGTGTGGCCACACTCAAGAGATTTGATAGAGATCAAATGCACTTGGATTATCAACATATTCAGAGTCGAGAAAGCATTGAACAATAAGTTGACGTGGACCATGACTTATGTTTAATATGACATTGTGAGACAAAGGGACTGTGACAATGATCTATCAAGGAGTCAAGCTTTGATGTTATATTAATTGGGTGGACATAATGACTTGCTAGAAACCACTTATGTCTTGTGAGGTTCGATGTTTCAACTCACTACCAACATAAATATAATTCCTATAGGGTCACACACAAAAAACGGATTGAAAAATGGCTCAAATCTGGAAAAGGAATTTTGGGGCTGTTTAAGTGCACGCCCGTGCACAACGGCAACTCAGCAGATCCGTTTTTGGCTTGGATTATGGTTCTTCTCCCTAAAGGTTAGGGATATTTATAAATTAAAAATAGCCCATTTTTCCTCAGCCAAGACACACGAAATTTAGGGTTTGAGAAACACAAATTTCTTGATTATGATCATGAATCAAAGATCAAAACACCCTAGATTTAATTCCATAATAGCCATAGATTGTTGAAAAGAGTTTCAACAATCGAGGATCATCTAGCAATCCAACAAGATTCGATCTTGGTTCGTTTGCATGTGGATTACTGATAGAGGGTGATTGCTTTGTCACCTAAAGCTTGAAGGCCTACCGTTGTTGATTCATCACAAGGAAGAAAAAGGAGAAGATTAAAATTTTGTCTACGTTTCAAGGTGAATAACGATTCGTGTACAAAAGACAAACTCGCAACAAAGGTTAGTAAATCTTAATTCATAGTTTTAATCTCTTCATATTAGACGGATTCATTGCTAGGGTTTTGTGATTATTCCAAGTCTTCTGTTGCGCTTGTAACCCCAAAACCCAACAATGGTATCAGAGCCACGTTTAATCATGATTAGTTTAAATTAGCATGCTAGATATAATTGGATTATATGCTTTAACATGCTAGATGATATAGATTGATGATTTTATGTGTATTGTTTTATGAAAGAATTATATGCGATATAACATGATTATGATTAATATATGATTGATGTAATTAATCTTCTACATTGGTTATTGATCTCTTTAATTTGATTAATTAGATTAGTAAATTCTCAAATTGAAACAAATTGTTTGTTTTTTGATGTTCATATTTAATTCGATTAACATGATTATTTGAATCCTTAAATTTTGAGAATTAAATAATTATGTAATTAATAATTGTTATTTGTTACATGATTATTTGTATGATCCTAAAGTAGGATATTATGTGAAATCCCATATTCATGATTATGTACACATAAGTTTCATATACAACCATGCTATGTTTGTTGCTATATGGAAACCCTTCTTAAATGTTTAAGTTTTATGCCACCCCTTGATTAGAACACTTGTGAAATATTCGGATATTTTGATGTAGTTTCAACTCAGTTGGGTACATCATTATATCTTAATATAGATCAAGATGAGATAACGGTTGATGTAGTTTTGACTCAGTTAGGTGCATCGTTCTATGTGTCTCATACGTTTGAAAAACGTTAAACTTAATTGGTGCTTTCAAAAGTGTTTTGACCCAAGGGATAGATGAGATTAAAAGAAGTGTTGACATAAGATGTCTAGAATGTCATAAAAGATCTAAGAGTCATATATGATATGATTGATAAGTGTTATCTACCTAAATAAGTGGATTTCGAGCATTGACTCAGTTAAACCGAAATTAAGTGAAATATGGATCTTATCCCATTATAATTATATGATACATGCTTGTATTTGAAGGTGTAAAATTTAGTGGGAGTATTTATGAATTACATTATTTGTCTCTTAGATGGTAAATGAATTGATACTTATATGTGCTCATATTGTTTGTATATCTTATTGTAGACTGGCATCTCACAATAATCAACCCTTGTCGCTGCGATCCGTCCTTGAGAAGGACAAGCTCGAAGATAACGGTACAAACTATTCTTATTGGATCAGAAGCTTAAGAATTGTTCTTAGGTAAGAGAAGAAATTGTACGTTCTTGACGAACCTATTCCTGCATAACCCGCTACCAATGCTGCAAGGGAAGATAAGGAGCAACATAAGAAACATGTTGATGATTCTAATGATGTTGCTTGCCTTATGCTTCCCACCATGTGTAAGGATCTTCAGAAGGACCTTGAACACATGGAAGCAGCTTTTGACCTGGCACAGCACTTAAAGGAAATGTTCCAAGTGCAAGCTAGGCAAGAGAGGTATGATGTGGTGAAGGCTCTTAATGCATGCCAGATGCAAGTGGGGCAGTCAGTAGGTCCTCATGTCCTTAAGATGAAAGGATAAATTGAGCACCTTGATAGCCTTGGGTATCCTATGAGTTTGGAACTCGCAACGGATATGATATTGAATTCATTGCCTAAAAGTTATGGTCATTTTATTATGAAGTATAACATGAGTGGAATGGAGAAAAATCTGTCAGAATTGCATGCGATGCTTAAGACTGTAGAGAAAAATATCAAGAAGCCTAGTACCGCAAATGTGTTAATGGTTAACAAAGGAAAGGGGTTCAAAAAGGAAAGCAAAGTAGGTAAAGCAAAGTTTGCTAAACCTAAGTGAAATTACCCGAATCGCACACGGGGGGACAAGGCGAGCGGCATTTCGCAGGCTTGGGACCTCGCTTCCGAAGAAGGAGAGGAGTCGCCACGCGGTCTTGTATTATGAGCCCAAACGTTGAGAATGGCTGAGTTTGAAAAAGGGGGTCATTTTAATTGGTAGCCAAAACTTGGAAAAGGCTTTGAAAAAGTGGAGTTTTGTATTATGAGCCCAAACTTTAAAAATGGCTTTGAAAATGTGACATTTTGTATTATGAGCCCAAACTTTAAAAATGGCTTTTTAGGACCAGAGATTGTTAGGTTCGGAGGTCACGTTACGTTTCGGGAAGAGTATATTGAAATCACCCGAAATGCCTCGTATGACGAGTCTTTCTATCTTTCTCAAAATTGCGTGCGTGTGTGTGTGTGTTGCATTTTGAAAAGGAGCTTGAATGACAAGCTTTAATCTTGGTTTGAATGACAAACGTTGATTTTATGATAAAAACGAGCGTCTGAATGACTAATGTCGGTTTTGAGTTGTTTTGAAAACGGAGTTTGGGTGACGAACTTAAATCTTTAGTTTGAATGTCCAACATTGATTTTAATGAAAAGATCGTTTGAATGTCAAACTTCGGGTTTGGAGTCGAAAATGAGCGTTTGTATGCCAAATGTCAGTTTTGCGTTGTTTCTGAAAAGGAGTTCGAATGACGAACTCCAGTTTTGAACCGGGCATTACATTGTGACCAATTTTATGAAAAGAGGTATTAAATGATATGCGATCAACGAGTCATTTTGTGACTCGGAATTTTATAAGTAAATACTATCACAAGCCAAACAGCTCGGACTTGTAAATGACAGTATTTAAAGTACGGTATCAACAGAATCAAACGATCCGGAAAGTAAAGATGCGATCGACGAGCCAAATGGCTCGGAGTTGTAAAGGCATATAAATTAAATGACGATATCGACGGAACAAACGATCCGGACTTTGTAAATGACGATCACAAAACCAAACGGTTATGACGGTAAAAAGCGAATCGACAGATCAAACGATTCGAATTGTAAATAACATAAACGTACAAAACGGGACCGCAACGCCGTTTTAACTCGAAATTACTTATCTTGCGGGAGAGAAGATGATTAAGGGGTAAAACGTATCGGGCCCCGTAGACGGTGTTACGTCTACATTTTGAAAGTTTCGGAAGAAATGATAATAGCGATTGACGCATAAATCGAGGTGAAACGAGTTTTAGAGAGAGAGGTTAATCTTTTTCTTTTCTTTTTTACAAATGACAGCCCTTGTATTTATTTATAGGGGTGAAAATGCAAAACAGGACGGATGGCCTAAGGTTAAATTTGGGGGGGTTTTGGGTATTTTGGAAATTTAGAGAACTTGATGAGAATTCTGGTTCTTCAAGTAAAACAGGTCGGACGGCCAGTTCTTCAATTTCAGGGGCATTTTGGTCTTTTCACCTTCGAATTTGATTGATGTTGATTTCGGGAGTGGTGCATGCGTGCCAGGTACCCCTGTGACTAACCTAGGCTAGGGATTTTGTCCCGTTATTCCCGGTTTTGTCCCTTTTTTTAAATAACTGTCTGAAACGCCCCCGGAAAGTGCATTTATCGAGGAAAGTTTTACTTTTACGTGTGATAACGTGTGTTGAGTACACTTTGATGTCGGGATGCACGGGGCAGTCCCGGGATGTCTCATTGACTCGAGAACGGGGAGCTTAACGGGTTCCGGTTAACCTGGGAAGGGCCAGTTAACGGATTTCGGTTAACTTTTAACGGATTTTGATGATTCGGATTTGGGTACTTACAGTAGCCCCTCAGCGACGTCACTTTCGAAGGAAGTGGATTCGTTGAAAAAAGATAAGGATCCAAATTGGGGGATGCCTTACTTTGAGAGACCTGAGCGGTCAGCTGGCTGGACCCTTAGCGGAAGGATTCCTACGTATCCCGAGTGGGAATCAAGTCGATCGTAGTTCATAGGTGCAAGGGCTATTCGTAGGGACCTTGACCTCTGAGGGAATGATTAGGAGGAGTTCGTCTTGATTGAGACTATTCGGAGGCGTCTGAACCTAAGTGAGACTGTTAGGAGGCGTCTGAACCTAAGGGAGACTGTTCCGGGTTTGACGGAAATGCTTTTGAAAGTTCCGGGTTTGACGGAAATGCTTTTGAAAGTTCCGGATTTGACGGAAATGCTTTTGAAGGTTCCGGGTTTTATGGAAATGCTTTTGAAGGTTCTGGGTTTGACGAAAATGCTTTTGAAGGTTCCGGGTTTGACGGAAATGCTTTTGAAGGTTTCGGGTTTGACGGAAAGGCTTTTGAAGGCTCCGGGTTTGACGGAAATGATTTTGAAGAAAGTTTGTTGTGCGGGCTTACGCTGACTTGCCGCTCGTCGCTTGTCATGCTGGGGATATGGTGTTTGGGCTTACGGTGATGACCAAAAAGGGATTGTTGTGCGGGCTTATACTGACTGCCGCTGAAATGAGGTGGTCGAGCTTACGACCGACAGCCGGGGAATTGAATGTTCACTTCCTGGAGTGAAAAGATATTCGGGCTTACTATGGCGGCCGAAGAGGGATTGTTGTGCGGGCTTATAGTGATTGCCGCTGAAATGAGGTGGTCGGGCTTACGATTGATGGTCGGGGAATTGAATGTTCACTTGCTGTAGTGAAAAGATACTCGGGCTTACTATGGCGGCCGATTTACCTTCCGAAGACGGTACTGAGATTTAACGTCCGAAGACAGAATGTTAGTGAGGACTAACGGGAATTTTAACGTCCGAAGACGCGATTGTGATTTAACGTCCGAAGACAGAATGTTAGTGAGGACTAACGGGAAATTTAAAGTTTGGAGACGGGATTGTGATTTACCGTCCGGAGACGGTTTGGGATTTAACGTTCGAAGATAGAATGTTAGTGAGGACTAACGGGAAATTTAACGTCTGGAGACGGGATTGTGATTTAACATGCGGAGACGGTTTGAGATTTAACGTCCGAAGACAGAATGCTAGTGAGGACTAACGGGAAATTTTATGTCAGGAGACGGGCATTAGAGATGTCTAACTGGAAAATTTAACCTCTGGAGAGGGGCGTTAGAAATGCCTAACTGGAATTTAACCTCGGGAGAGGGGTCTAAAACGTAAGAGTTTTATGAGAACTTTTGAGGAAAAGCATTAATTTTCGAAATGTTTTGAAAGTTCCGGGTTCGACGGATTTTTCAAAATGTTTTGAAAGTTTTGGGTTCGACGGAGTTTTCGAAATGTTTTGAAAGTTCCGGGTTCGACGAAAATTTTGAAATGACTTGAAAGTTTTGGGGATTCTGAACCGTTAATACTTCGACTAGGACGAAAATATTTTTAGGAAAATGAACCGTTAATGAACGGGTTTTTGAAACTGAACCGTTAATACTCCAACTGGGATGGAAATATTTTAGGAAAATGAACCGTTAATGAACGGGTTTTTGAAACTAGACCGTTAATACTCCAACTGGGATGGAAATATTTTAGGAAAATGAACCGTTAATGAACGGGTTTTTGAAATTGAATCGTTAATACTCCAACTGGGATGGAAATATTATAGGAAAATGAACCATTAATGAACGGGTTTTTGAAACTGAACCCTTAATACTCCAACTGGGATGGAAATATTTTAGGAAAATGAACCGTTAATGAATGGGTTTTTGAAATTGAACCGTTAATACTCCAACTAAGATGGAAATATTTTAGGAAAATGAATCGTTTATTAATGGGTTTTTGAAACTGAACCGTTAATACTCCAACTGGGATGGACATATTTTTAGGAAAATGAAACTATATCTCTGTGCTGATATGTTTTCTGTGATTTTTGATATGTGTCTGTGTATGTTATCTCTGTAATAACATACTTTTGCCGTGTTCACCTGCAGGGGCAAGGGCCGGTTGACGTGCATAATGTGAAGAGTATGGGGGGATGTTGAGGCTTGGCTTCTGCTGTCCCAATCATGGTGATCATGCTATTTTTGGAGCCCAGGTCAATCAGTTTTGGCACCTCCATGACTTCTTCAAAAAGACTCTATAGAGCGGGTCCACTGAGAGCATCTTCTATGAATTCTGGTTCCTTCTTCTTTGGAGTTACTATCTCGAATGTGGCCTCAGAGGCTGACCCGAACACTCTATTTCCCATGAAGAGTGTCTCAAGCTGCTCTTCTATGTCCGAGATCCCTTTGAATGTGTACTCATGCTGAACTGTGGTGGCAATTGGTCCAGGTAGAGCAGTAATGTCAAGGAATGCTCCCCTTATCGGATTAGCTTTGAGTCCTCTAAAACGCTTGAGGTCTTGTGCCAGCCTTTCCATCCTTTCTGTAGTCTCTGTGCTAACTTTTCCTGCTTCTTTCTCATCTTCATAAGTTCCACTTATGTTCCCCTCAGTTCTGCTGTCGGTTCCGCTGTCGGTTCCCTCAGTTCTGCTGTCGGTTTCGCTGTCGGTTCCCTCAGTTCTGTTGTTGGTTCCTTTGATGAAGTAATGGGCGAGGTCGAAACTGTAAGGTCGGAGGTTGGGTGTGCCGCTGAAGGTTCCCCTCTTGCGGGCTTCTACCTTGGTGCTGGCGAGCCTCTTGTTCTCTCTGATATCAGCTGGTGTTGGCACATAACCGAGCTCCTGGACTGTAGTGTGGTCCTTGGCTTCAATGACTTGGTGTTGGCCTTGTAACCTTTTACCGAGCCCCAGTCCCGGAATGAAGTTCATGAGTTTCATCATTTTCATGGCGGGAGGGATTTTGTCCCAAAACAGTGGAAGGTCTACGCTGCATATTTGGATCTTGGAGGTCTCCAAGGTGAATCCAGTTAATGCCATATCGTCATCATGCTTGATCTCTAACATTGGAATGCCGTTGGTGCTGGTCCCCTCGGTGGTGACGTTATCGCCGTAGACTGTTGTGAGCTCGTTGCCTTCCATGAACTTGATACATTAGTGAAGGGTAGATGCCACACCATTCATTTGATGCAGCCAGGGTCATCCCAGGATGGCTGTGAAAGTGATGGGAATGTCCAACACTTGGAATTCAGTGGGCATCATCCGCTTGTCGAACCAGATGTTTAGAGTAGCAACCCCGAGAACTGTGCATGAAGTAGAATCATAGGCCTTGACAATGTGGACTAATGGCTTCAGGTTTGTGGGCTTGATGTCAAGCAGGTCCATCATCTTGGCGGGCAAGACATTCATTCCGGAACCTCCCTCTACCAATACACGGGGAAGGCGACGCTCGTCCAGCTGGACTGTGATGTAGAGTGGCTCATTATGATCAGCCCCAAGTTTTGGCAGGTCCAAGTCTATGAAGGTGATGATGTTTCCATAGTGGATGTTGCCGATCATCTGAATCACTTCCTCTAGGGTTGCGTCCACAGGGACCATGGTACAGGCCATACTTTCCTCTAGCTTGAGCTTGTGAGGGTATGAAGATGTGAGCAGGGACCACAGGGAAATGTTTGCCTGGGTCTGCTTAAGCTGAGTGAGAATCGGGTCCTCCTTCACGGGACTTGTTTCTTCGGGCAGACCGGGTTGCGGTTCTGGCTCCGTCGGCTTTTTGGTGGCCTTTGGTGGTAGCACATGAATTTGACCCGATCGGGTTAGAACGTTGACGTCGGGCTTGGTCTCTATTGAACAGGTTACTTTGAGCTGAGCCATAGTCAGTGGAGGATTTTTTGAAGCATAGGGCCATATGTCCTCCCTCAATTCGTTGACTGTAGATGTATTCCCAGGGGCTTCGGCAGCTTTCCGGATTCTATCCCAAGACACTGGTTTAGGGGCCTCTGCAGGGAGGGAGTCTATGGTTCCCCAAAGTTGTTCGAACGTCAGTGCGTAGCAGTGGTTGGCAGGACTGAACTGTGTATTGCTGACCCTTCGGGGGAGGTTAGAGAGTTCTTGGTTCAAGCGAACGGTCTCTTTGATTTCTTCACGGTACACTGTGCTTCTTTCCTTCTTTCTGAGGAGGCTCATGGCATTCAGGAGTTGGGACAGGCAGTAGTCATGGTTTGCTAATTTTCTTCTACTTTGGGCCCAGATCAGCTCTCTTGCAGTAGAGCCTTCGTCGAGAGCTAGCGCTTGAGTTTCTTCCCATGTGAGAATAGCCAGTGCTTCCTTGAACTGTATGCGGCAGTCTAGATAAACTTCCATCGGGGAGAGCTTTCTCTGCTGCTTTAACTGAGTGGCGGGTATGTCGGAAGGTGAGTATACGGCTTCTCGGACGTCTGCCCATGTGACTGGTTTTTGCCCCAGTTGGTCATTTCTGTAAACGAATGCGGTAGTCTGTGGAATCTCCCTGAGCGGTTGTTCGAGATGGATTTCCATCTTTCTCTTCTTTTTGAATAGACCTTCCTCTTTCAGTTGGCCTTTCAATTTGAGAACGAAAATGATCCGCTCCCATCCTCCCAGGACCCTTGGGATTCCGGTTTTGTTGACTTCACGACCGACTTGGAAGAGAATAGTTTCATCATTTTTGTTGTCGCTTTCACAAAGGACTTGCTACTCTCGGGGAGATAAGCGCTTGTATTCCTCATGCTTTTTAGCTAGGTATTCCTTGTGATGTGCCATTCCATTTCCCAGGTCATCGGGACCGTTGACCTCCCTCCCTTACCAGAGGGTATTTGATGAGAAGCAATGGTAGTCCAGGAAGTCGTCGTGGGCAAAACCTTTTAGGTCGAACTGATCTAGAGTGGCCTCTAGATTGCTGTCTGAAACTGCTTGTGACGCTTTAAGGGCTCGGTCCCTGTGAGTCTTCTGAGCTTTATTTTCGTCCCAGAGGTGATTTTCTTGTGCAGCTAGTTCCAGGAGGGCTTTCCTTGCGAGAGATAAACAGTCTCTGTAGCTGCACGCTGTCTGACTGGTGTCTAGAACTGTAATCACATCCAAATCTCTGAATGGCAGAAATACTTGGATTATATTGACGAAGGAAGTCATACTGGGACATTCCATGCGGCCTTCCTTGATCTCGGTCACCAAGAAGTTTACCCATATCTACTTGATCAAACCAACGGGGGTATTGAACTTTGCAAGGCTGATGGTCTCGTGATCTCGTTCAAGAGCCAAGTCTATCAGAGCTAGCAGCTTGCTAGTGGGATGTCTGAATCCATGGCCGTGATGGCTGGGAGCAGGGTCTAACTTGAGCATGTTGATACTGAGGTGATCATTCCTTTCTTCGGAAGCTTGATCTGTCTCACTGGGGGGACTTTTGCAGATGTTCTCAAGGTGGCTACTAGAGGCATTCTCGAGGCTGATCTGACTTGTAGCAAGGTGAGGAGTTCTATCTCCTTTGTCGGTGCCTTCGGCCTTGGCGGCGCTCTTGGCAGTGAGCTTGATTGACGGCACAGGCCGGTTGCCACTGGGGCTAATAACTGGAAGTGATGACGAGCCTTGAGCTCTCTTATCTAGGGCCTCGTTCACCATGATCAGGCAGTCATCGAGGGTAACTTTGGCATTGCAGAATCTGACAATAAGGACCGGATCCTTGGCATCATCGGGATATTTGTAGAAAATGATGTTGACGAAGTCATCGTCGGTTACGTGATTAGAAGGGTTCTTTGTCGTGTCAACAAGTTGTTTCCACTCGCCGGATAAGTGTCTGTACTGGACATTAAGTTTGACAATTTCCATGGTATTGGAGCCCTCATCGTAGGTGACCTTGTCGGAACTGGTGCCATCCTCGAAACTGAGCATGTGTATGTAAGGGTCCTCTTGCGGATCTGCCGCGTCTTCCACTCTGGAGATTTCTGATTCGTCGCCGTCTGATGGCTCAACCCATATCAAAGGACGTCTCGCACCCTCTCGTGAAGCTGGTGCTGCTAGGAAGACCTCATGCCCTTCGTTTGAGAAAAGGGGTTTAGTGGGCAATTCTGCGTGTAAGACATCCTAGACGACTACCATACATTCATCAGGAGTGTGATGGTGCTTGTTGACCTTTATTATGAAGATTTCTTTGCCTGGCGGGGGCCAGAGAGTTTGCTCGAAGGATGCTGACAAATCTTCGAACGGAGATAGGGGGTTTGTGCGCCCGTATCATTGCGATGCTCAGGATTTCTTTCCAGTCTGCATCCAAGTTTCGGAAATGGCAGTTGAACTTGATGAACATGACTGCTTCGGGATCTTCCTGCTCGAGGACGTTGACATAGTTAGCACCTCCGGACTCTGAGGGATTCTGATGAGATTTGCCCCGGTTGTCCTTTGGTCAGCTTGCATGAGGTAACCCTGGCACCTGGCTGCGGGCACGCTTGATTGGCATTTCGGCTTCATTCCCTATGAGGAAACTGTCCCCTCTGATGACCTCAAGATCTCCTTGTCGGTTTATGAACTTGACACACTGATGGAGAGTAAAAGCGATAGCCTTCATATGGTGTAGCCATGGGCGTCCTAACATAACTGTAAATTCGGACGGGATGTCCATCATGTGGAACTTTGCTGGCACCATTTGGGTTTCAAACCAGAGCTCAAGAGTCACCGTCCCTAGGATGGGACGAGATGTGCTGTCGTAGGCTTTGATAGTTTGGGCAGATGGGATCATGTGGCCTTCATCAATGCGTAAGGCTCGCATCATGTTGAGGGGAAGGACGTTGACTGCTGATCCATTGTCTACCAATACCCCAGGGAGGGAGACAGTGTTGAGCCGGATAGTGATGTACAAAGCTTCGTTGTGCCCCAAGGCCCCTTTCGGTTGGCCTTCGTCACAGAAGGTGAGCATACTGCCATATAGTCTGGAATCGTAGATCTGATCTCTTTCCGGAGAGGGAGAATCATCGAGCCATCCATTTCCTGTCTTTCTCTTGAGAGGCAAAGCTTTTGGTGGTGCCTCGGGATTGTGTCGAGGTATCTTGTGGTGGTGGCCGCCCTTGGTCAACACAATGATTGAGTGCGAGTGCCAAGTTGTCTTTGACTTTCCTTTGCCGGCCCGTGCTCTGAAGTTGGACAGATTTAATCTTGACTGATCCTGCGAGGGATTAGGCTTCTGGTTGGCAGTAAGGTTGCCAAGGTTTGAGGTATTCCGGTGTCCTGAGGCCTGAGCTTTGATGTCAGCAGGATGTTTCGGCTTTCCCACCCCTATCTGCTCTGAAGCTGTGTTGCTAGAAGGAAGGGAGGACTTGCTGGAGTAGAGCACATAGTAATCGAACTTCCCGGACGGCTATTCGAGTGTACCCACGCTGGTGTCCCTGGCTTCAAACCTTTCTTTCAGTTTTTGCTGAGAAGAATGTTTCTTCTGCTTCCTGGGAGAATCACCCCTGATCATGTCCTGGAACTCGTACTCAAGGCATTCGGTGCAGTCACAAACATCGTAACAGATGTGAACGTTTGAGGAAGACCTGGCTGGAAGAGGCGGAGAGACTGGCTCTGCGGCAATCTTCTTTGGCACCTACTCGATGGAGTTTATTACTGTTGTTGTTCGGAAAAGCGTTTCCGACTGTATTAGGTCCACGGGGACGCTCCAACTTTCCTCCTCTATCAGATTCTAGATCTCATACCGTAACCCCAAGTAGCTGTCAGTTGTGTGCTCGTGGTATTGGTGGAAGGCGCAGTATTTGCTTTTGTCGGCATTAACTACAGGATTCCTGGGTTTGTAGTTTTCAACGGGCTTGAGGAGGCCTTCTTTGATCAACCCTTCCAGCATCTTACTCAGAGGCATATCCAGCTTGTCGAAGCGTACGGAAGGCTGCTTCGTGGGGGAGTTGTTGCTTTGCAGGGCCGGGTTTCTGTTGCTTGACTGTTGACCCTGATGGATGTAGTTGACAGAAGTATCTTTCCCTTTACCGGGGGCCGGTGCAAGATTGAATGTAGGCTAGCGTGCGTATGCATGCGGCACCGTATCAGCCAGCCTTTTCCTTGAGATCCTTTTTGAACTGTGAGCCGGCATTGACTATGGCTCAGAGATCTGGGAAGAAGTGATGGGTGATGAGCGTTCTGATGGATGGCCTCAAGCAGGACTTGAAGATCCGCATCTGTTCGTCTTTGGAGAGTTGCTCCATGATTTCGGAGAGCTTCCAACTCCACCTCTTGTAGAATTTTCCAACGCTTTCATCTGTCTTCTGCTCGGTGGTGATTAAGTCCTCACGACTGGTTTCCCACTCCAGGTTGGATCTGTACCGCTCTAGGAAGATATTGCTGATCTGATCCCAGGTATGGCGATCTGCAGGCTTGACCCTTAGGAACCATCGTAACGCTGAACTCTTGAGAGTATGCTGGAAATGATCGGCCATTTTCTGGAGGTTTGCTCCTTTTGCTCTCATACCGAGAATGTAGGTGTCAACATGCGTCTGTGGACATTCGGTTTCGTCGAATCGGACCATTTCTGGCATTCTGAACTTGGCAGGGAGAGGCGTGACCATTCTCGAATCTGTGGATCTGAGTGTTTCTTGCTTTGAGCTGCCTATGCTGGCTTTCAGGTCTTTCATTTATTCGACCATCCAGGTCAAGGCGGGGTCCAGTGGTGGACTTTGAGGCTCGGTGCCGGGTGCTGCCATATGAGCGGTAGTAATTGGAGGTGGGAGGCTTGATATATGTGGATATATGGGGGCCTTTTCTGGACTGTATCAGGGTTTTTCCCAGGTGTTTTGAGGTTCGTGCATAGGCAATGGGTTGAACCTGGGAGGGTATTGGAGGACATTGATATCTGTTTGAGATGGTCCAGCGGTGCGCTGGTTGTACTGTGTGATAGGAGTAGTACTGGCTTGGTCGTATATGATGGGGGTGCCTTGAGAGGTGGCAACATGGAGCCTCGGTCGGCTGTTTCCTTGGTTTGAAGGAATCCCGTAACTTGGCGGGGAGGAACCTGGTTGAAGGTTTGAGGAGCTGATCGGGGAGGATCGTCGTCCTCGACTAGGACGAAAATACCGTCTGGCTGGAGGATAGCTGCTATACCTCGCTCATTCAGAAGCTGTACCATGAAATTCTGCTGATCTTCTTTCTGCCTTTTGTGAACCTCACAGGCCCGGATGGCTTCTTCCAGTGTCATATCTGTTACCGGTGGCGGGGTTCCGTTCCCGTCATGATTTCTCGGTGAGCTTGACATGTCGAAAAGTCTGGCTAAAGGAACTGAGGGAACCAAAGAACTGTCTGATGCGGCTGTAACTGCAATTCTGGCAAGGCGCTGACCCGGAATTCTGAACCACTTTCTTCTCGTTGCCGGGAACGAAAGGCAGGGTTAATGTTTATTTAAAACGCATTTTCTTATAGTCCTAATTGGTTGGAAAAGATCGTGTCTTCTTTTTCGCAACTAACCTAGGGTTCGAATCAATGGATCTCGTCACTACGTTTATAAGCCCCTCGTTTTTCACCTGTAAAGCGTCTTCCCGGGACGGACAATCCCGAGCGAGGGTCCTATAAGGCAAGCGAGTTCCACCGACAAAGGAAAAAGTGAACTTAAGGCTAGCTGGTCATGTAAACTTTCAACGTATGTGACATGCGGGTCACGGTCGAAGTCAACGTCCTTAAGTTAAGGCAGAAATCGTGATGAAATTTCGGCATGACCTCTCCTGACTCGCTTGCGCGAGGGGCCTTAGCTTTTGGCGTTGGCCAAGTTGTGGCTGGCATGGTGCATACGTTGAGGGTTTGATGACACGGTGTCACATTGAACCTTCGGGTATTTTTTTAACGTGGCTCCGCGTCAAAGTCAAGGCTAAAAAGCTAAGACTTCAGGTCTTGAACGACCTTCGATCTCAACTTTTAAGTTTGACTTGTGAGGGAGATCAGCGTAAAAGCATACACTTGGACTTTATGACACGTAATAAGCCAAAAACCAACTGGGGTCTTGGACGAAGTGTGACACAAAGAGTGCATGGATTACACGGGCTAGGATGGGCTGTTTGAGACGACCCCGTGTGGGCTCGAAAGGTGTCTGGCAGACCAATCAAGCTGCAACTGAACGGTCATCCCGGGTTAAGGGTCGTAGTGTGCAGTGTACCGAGGCAGCAGTGCAAGTAGTGTGCAGTCACTAAATTCTTTTTCTGAGAAAAATAGAAATTTTCAGAATGCGTTTTAAATAATTTATGCGCAGTTCGAAATATAGCATGAAAATCAAGTATGAACGGAAATGCACGAACATGTTATGATTTTGGATGACATGAAAATGCAACATCTTTTTTTTCTTTTGTTTCAAAAATAGTTCGATGTTTTGATCAACACGCGCACACAAAAACGAGGAAGGGTAAATGAAAGTTTGACCCATGAAATGTTTTTAAAACAACGACGGTTTTGAAAAACATTGTTCGGTTCCCCAGCGGAGTCGCCAACTGAAATTACCCGGATCGAGTGTGGGGGGACGCGGCGAGCGGCATTTCGCAGGCTTGGGACCTCGCTTCCGGAGAAGGAGAGGAGTTGCCACGCGGTTTTGTATTATGAGCCCAAACGTTGAGAATGGCTGAGTTTGAAAAAGGGGGGTCATTTTTGTTAATGCAGACTGTGGGTGTTACCACAGGTGCTATCACTGGCAGTTGGGTGTTACCCGAACTGTAATGAGTTATAATTTAATAATTCTTTCCATATTATTTTATATCCTAATGTCTAATATTATTTGCAAGATATATGTGTTTTTTGGTCCGTATTTCAGGTTAATATATGGTTGGATTAAATGCTAAAATCAAGGAAGAAGTTGTTGGAAGAGTTACACGTAAATAGGAGATTTACGTGTAACTAATGCTTGGTCCATTTTAATTGAAGAAGGAATAAAAACGTGGGAAGACCAAGTCATGGAGTTGTTGCTGATTATTTAAAGAGTACAATGCAAAGAAAGCAAGAGAGTACAAGGTGATAAAGCATGGACTTGGGCTTCAAGAATTCGGTTGCTACTTTCTAGGGAAGTTGGCGAATGATGAGGAATTCAAGTCAAGAAATCTCTCCACTCCTCACACACGATCTGAAGGTCCAAGGCTGTTATTTTGGAGTAGCCTCCAAGGCATTGGAAGGCTATAAATAGGCTAGGTGTGTTTCATTTGAAGTATGCCAAATATCAAACACACACACCATAGCACAAGAGAGACAAAGTCTTTTGGTTCGCATATCCTTCCTCCCTTGTGATTCTAGCTTAAACACTGAGTGTTTAAGAGAGTGTTGGCTAAGGATAGGATTAGTTCTTTGTCTCATTCAGTTCCATAGAGCATTATCATTGTATTAGCAATAGGGAACTTTCGGCTTTGTAATTTTTCTATATTGATTATAAAGTCTTCGCCATCTAGGCAC
Source organism: Adenophora triphylla var. japonica (assembly GCA_022495995.1). NCBI lineage: Eukaryota > Viridiplantae > Streptophyta > Magnoliopsida > Asterales > Campanulaceae > Adenophora > Adenophora triphylla. Next base: position 29,188 of record JAFEMH010000977.1, read on the forward strand.
ACTCAAGTTATATATTTATATAACTTGAGAAAATTATATCTTGTGTTATTTATTTCCGCTGCACAAAGTTTTTATAAACTATTTATTTTGGTGTGTGTGTGCTGTCCGTCGGTGTTAACCAAGGTGTTGGGTAACATCTACGGTAACATCTCTTTCCGGTGAAGCCATTGACAATTTCAATTGGTATCGTAGCAGTCACTTGACGATACTAAGTGCTTGGTCTAGGTGTCATGGCTTATGATCCGGCTAATCCTAATAATAAGCGTCTTCCTGTGTTAGATGGCTCGAATTATTGTTATTGGAAGATCCGTCTACGCTCGCATATCAAATCAATTGATCTTCGAGCATGGCGATCTATAACAAATGGTTACTCCTTACCAATGTTACCTGCCGATGAAGATGGTGACGTACAAGTCAAACCCGAATCGGAATGGAACATGGAAGAGATCAACCAAGCTAGTTTCAATGAAAAGGCACTTAATGCCATTTTTGAGTGGGTTGATATGCATATTTTCAAACTTATTCAAAACAGTTCCCACCGCAAAAGAAGCATGGGATATTTTACAACGTTTTTGTGAAGGTGATGGCGGTGTGCGTGAAACTAAGCTTAGGGGTCTTACTAGCGCGATTTGAAAGATTAAGGATGGGTGAAAATGAAACTATTCCTTCTTATTTTGAAAAATTATTTGATATTGCTAATGAGTGTCAATTGTTGGGTGAACCTTTTACCAACAAACAACTTGTCTCAAAAGCAATTAGAACCCTTCCTGAGCGTTTTAATATGAAAGTTTCATCTATTGAAGAGGCTCACAATCTTGCAACTATGGATATCAATTCTTTAATGAGTATTTTGAAAAACTTTGAGTTAAATCTCTTAGATCAAAAGTGAAGCATCTAAAGGGAAAAATGTTGTTTTGAAAACTCAAGCCTCGAGTTCTTTGGAAGAAAACGAAGATGAGGTTTTTGAAGAAATTGATGAGAATGCTAGTGTTGCTTTACTTGCTAGAAAATACAATTCTATGGTTAGAAAGTATAACAATGAAAAAATGCAGGTGAAAGCAAAGGAGAAGCAAACCAAGGTCTATTATTCGATGCCAAAAAGGACTTTCCCATCTAACCCAAAGTCGAACCCAAGAAGAGCATCATCGAGATCGGTTAAGGTCTGATCCAAAGCACATTGAATCCATTCAATGTCATGCTTGCTCGGGTTGGGGTCACTATTCCAATGAGTGTGCAAATACTCTAAGGAAGAGAGGAAAGAACCTATGGGTTTCTCTCGGTGATGATGAGGATGAAGGACCATCTCGGGAGGTAGAATCGATCAAACAACCATGTTTGTCACGGTAAGTAACACGGAAAAGGGACAAGGTGTTACCCAAGGTGTTATCCGATCCGAGATAACATCCGTGATCACACCCGACAGTGTATGATGAATTATGTGATAATAATGTTTGTTTGTTTTGTTAGCTCTTCTAACCCTGATACAGAAGTACACAAGAGGATGAGCAGAGCAAAGATGACCTCATTTCCGGATTAAAAGACCTTTACGAGGCATTGCTCGTGGAATGGAAGAAAGAGAACAATTTGGTTAAGTCCTTAACCAAGAAGAATGAAGGACTCCAGGCCTATGTGACTCATATGGAGGTTCAAGCAACAAAGAGAGAAATCGAGCTTGAAAGAGTCAAGGGCAATTTGACTCTAGCCGAAACCACCTTGAAGAAGCTCAACACCGGATCTACCAAATTGGATGAGATCTTGAACTTGAGTACACCTCTCGTAGCAGTATTGGTTTTCAAGAATCTTTGAATAGTATTCTTTCTACTTTGTCTATGAATGATAATAAGAATTGTTTTGTTAAGGAGCGGTTTTGACAAAGATTCTTCTTCAAAAGAACCATGTGACAAAGGGAAGGTGTGTCAATACTGTCACACACCTGGACATTTTAAAAATAAATGCCATATTGTTTCGAAAAAGCATCCGATCCCTTGGTGTTACCCGAGGTGTTGCCCGGCACACGGGATAACACACACTCGAGAATGGTAAAAATTCAAAAAGGTGTGGAAACCAAAAGCTAATCTGAAATGTGATGTTGTGTACACTTTGCTTTAAAAACAAATATTGAAGGTTCTTGGTACTTTGATAGTGGGTGTTCACGTCATATGACAGAACAAAATTGTTTTTAAAAGATTATGAAACAATTCATGGGGTAGTGTAACATATGGTGGTGGGAGCAAGAGTAATATCATTGGGAGAGGGACACTAAATGTGTCTGGATTTCCAATCTTAAAGAATGTCTTACATGTTGATGGACTTGTAACTAATTTAATTAGTATTAGTCAACTTTGTGATGACAATTTAGAGGTGAAATTCAATAAAGATACTTGTGAAGTTTATGACAAGACTAACAATTGTGTGATGACAGGTACAAGATCTAGTGATAATTGTTATCTTGTTGAAGACAAGCAAGTATGCCATTCGGCAAAACTTGATAACACTACATTGTGGCATCAAAAGTTGGGACATGTTCACTTTCGTAACATAGAAAAGATTGTTAATCTAGATGCTGTCCAAGGCATTCCTAGTCTTGATCTTAAACAAAAAATTGTTTGTGAGGATTGTCTCAAAGGGAAACAAACTCGTGTTACCCATGGTGCTGCCCAACACAATGAGCAACACACCGGTACTACACATTGTTTTCAACTCTTGCATATGGATCTAATGGGTCCACTTGAGATAGAAAGTTTTGGGGGCAAGAAATATACTTATGTCATTGTTGATGATTTTTCACGATTTACATGGGTTTATTTTTAAGGGAAAAATCGAGACTTTTGAAAAGTTCAAAATCTTGCACTCTAAGATCAAAAACATGTTTTGTGCTTCAATTTTTCGAATTAGGTCCGATCATGGGAGGGAATTTGAGAATGTTTCTTTTTCAAATTTTTGTGAAAGAAAAGGTATTCACCATGAATTTTCAGCCCCAAAAACACCTCAACAAAATGGGATAGCCGAAAGGAAGAATAGGACTTTACTTGAAATGACTCGTGTGATGTTATTTTCAAAAAGAATTTCGAAAAGATTTTGGGCGAGAGGCACTAAATACGGCTTGTCACACGGCCAAATAGAGTTTTTCTAAGACCCGGCACAACCATGACTCCATACGAAATTTTGAATGGTAGAAAACCAAAAGTTCATTATTTTCATGTCTTTGGTTGTGTGTGTTACATTCTCAATGATCGGGACTACTTAGCAAAATTGGACTCTAAGAGTGATAAGGCCATTTTTCTTGGTTATGCTTCAAATAGTCGTGCATATAGGGTATTTAATCTAAGGCTAAAAACCATCCAAGAATCCATGAATATTGTTTTTGATGATCACTCAAGTATTGCAGGAGAAAGTGTTCAAGAGACACCCTTGGAGCCGTTGGAAGAAGTCGATCCAGAAGGTGTTACCACGGGTGTTACCACAAGTGATAACACCGATAGTAACACGTAGCGAGCGAGTGTTACCATTGATGAGATAACACCTCGATAGCATCGATTCCAGTCCAGCAAATGAAGATCAAGAAGGAGTTGAAACAGGGTTCACGAGAATGTGAGAAGAGATCCTCCACCTAGAATCGTAGGAATCATCCTACAACCCAAGTAATTGGGGAGGTGAATGAGGGTGTACAAACAAGACGTATGAATTCCATTAGTGACCGTGACATGGTAAGGTATGTGTGCATGTCCACCACATACTCAAAGGTAACATACTCTTGTTTTACCTCATCTGTAGAACCTAAAAATGTGATTGAAGCTTTAAAAGATAATTTTTGGATTCAAGCAATGCAAGATGAACTTGATCAATTTGCTCGTAACAATGTTTGGTCTTTAGTACCCCGTCCCTCAAACACTAATGTTATTGGGACAAAATGGATTTTCAAAAATAAGACCGATGAGTATGGAAACATTGTTAGGAACAAGGCTCGTCTTGTGGCTCAAGGCTATACACAAGTGGAAGGTATTGACTATGACGAGACCTTTGCACCTGTGGCTAGAATTGAGTCAATAAGACTTTTATTAGCCATTGCTTGTTTTCTTAAAATCACATTGTTTCAAATGGACGTCAAAGCAGCCTTTTTAAATGGATACTTAGATGAGGAAGTTTTTGTTGAACAACCAAAAGGCTTTGAAGATCCATTTCAACCAGACCATGTGTATAGACTTGATAAAGCTCTTTATGAGTTGAAGCAAGCTCCACGTGCATGGTATGGTAGGTTAACTAGTTTTTTACTAGAATATGGTTTTACTAGAGGAGAAGCAGATAGGACTTTATTCATTCTTAAACATGGAAAAGAACTTGTCGTGGTTCAAATCTATGTTGATGACATAGTATATGGTCTACATCAAAAATTTGTTTAAATGATTTTGTAGAGGCTATGACATCAACATTTGAAATGAGCATGATGGGGAACTTAACTTCTTTCTAGGCATGCGGGTTAAGCAATCAAGTGAAGGGATTTTCATCTCCCAAAGCAAATATGCAAGGAACCTGGTGAAGAAGTTTGGGTTGGAAGGTTCGAAGAGCTCAAAAATTCCTATGGGCACTTCTCTCAAGATTGGAAAAGATCAAGTGGGAGAAGATGTTGATCCAACCCTATATCGTTCCATGATTGGTAGTCTCCTTTACCTTACTTCTAGTCGCCCGATTTGATGTACAGTGTGTGTGTATGTGCTAGATATTAATCCAATCCTAAAGTGTCTCACCTAAATTCTGTGAAAAAGATCATTAAATATGCATCTGAAACTAGTGGTTTAGGGATTTGGTATAGTAAAGATACTAATACTAATTTAGTAGGCTTTAGTGACTCGGATTGGGTAGGGGATATGGATGATAGGAAAAGTACAAGCGGGGGATGTTTTTACTTGGGAAATAATCTAGTATCATGGTATAGTAGAAAACAAAATTGTGTTTCATTATCCACAAATTTGAATCGAGAATATGTAGCTGCTGGTAGTTGTTGTTCACAACTAATTTGGTTAAAACACATGCTTGATGATTATGGTCTTGATAGTAATATTTTGACCTTATACTGTGATAATTTGAGTGCTATTAATATTTCCAAAAATCCTGTACAACACTCCCGTACCAAACATATTGACATCCGTCATCATTTTTTAAGAGATATGGTAGATAAAAAGATAATAAATATAGAGCATATTGATACAAAGTGTCAACTTGCTGATATTTTCACAAAACCCTTAGACCATGATAGATTCTCTAGTCTAAAGAGATCTCTTGGTCTTTGCATTCTCTAAAAATTGTCCTCTGTAGTAAGGTGTTACCATGGGTGCTGATAACACCTGGGGTAACACATGTATACTAGTGCATATTTTTGCTAGTTTGGTTTTATTCTCTCTGCTGTAAGGGTTCCCATAGTTCTGTGAGCTATGAGAGTTCTCACGGCTGCACATGCTGACCTTTTTGTTGTGGTAGGATAGCACCCTGAATAACACACTTGATAAAACTCCCTTCATATGCTTAAAGTGACAAAATCACTAATATTTTTTGATAAATAAAAGGCAAAGGCATTTTATCCATACTATTCTCGAGCTCGGGGCACGGTGTTCGCTGCAACGATGTACTCTTGCCAATGAGAATGTATGAAGTGATTTATGCTAAGTATTAGGGACATGGAGTTCGCTACTACAGTGTACCCTACTTGAAAGGCATAGATCACTTGGTCTTTACACTTGAAATAAAACTCGAAGCACGGAGCTCGTTACTACGATGCTTTCTTGTTTAAAGAAGTGTATTGATACGTGAGTAACAAGCAATGTACTTAAAAATATATATATAGGCCTATAATGCCTAAAGTGCATGAAAAATGCTCAGCTTGTTATGCTTGAAATGCTTGAAAATGGCTAAGCTTATTATGCCTCAAGTGTTTGAAACTGAATATATTTATCAAGGGATTTTTATCTTATGTGTTATCCTAGATGTTACCATCATTGCCATTAACATATTTGTATGTGCTATATTATGTTTTTTATTTCTTTATTTTCGGTTTGTTATTTAATTTTTTTAACTTTGAAAGTCTTTTTATTGTTTAAGAGTTTTAAAAGTTTGAAAAAGTCTTTAACAAACCTAGTTTATCTTTAGTAAACTACTCAAATAACTAAGTCCTAAAATTTAGGGATTTGATTTTCAAAAACCATATGGACTTAGTATATTTGGTATGTTTATTTTTTTTTTCGTTTTATATATTTAAAAAATTTAAAAAAAAAAAAATTAAAAAATCTGAAAATTAAAAATTAAAAAAAAAAAAAAATTAATTAAAAAAAAAAAAAAATTTTCAAAATAATGGCCGGATGTTTAATTTGTGTGGGAAGAGTTTTGTATTTGATTTTTTCTTGTTGCCTAGAAAATAGGGGGGAGTAAATAATGTTCTTAATTTTTATGTGGCTAGAAATTAGGGAGGTTAGGTAAATATTTAAAGTAAATATTTTTAGTGGCTAGGAAATAGGGGGAGGATAGTTATTAATTGAGTGAAAATAGGGAGTGGGATATGTCATATCAATTTAATTGATTATCCTAATTTAAATTCCTAATTTCTCTCCTCTCTCTCTAACCTCCTAACCCCTTCTCTCTCTCTCTTCACTCGCATAAACCCTCCTCCGTCACCGTCTCTCTCTTCTCAAACCTTCCAAAATCAAAACCTTCCAAAATTCCAAATCCTTCCTAAACCCTAACCATGGCAACCCCTTCCAAAAAGCAATCCGCCCTTTCGAGGTCTCTCCGGCGTTGGCTCAAGTGGCCCAAGCCAAATGGACACTTCGACCACCCCTCTCAATGTGTCTCCGGCAATCACAATGTCGGTGGATGATCCTCCATTGGTGACAACACTGGCGCAACCCTTGCCCATTGTGACCTTACCACCTCTTTCCACCCGTTCCATCAACCAAAAAGCCAAAAGAAAGGCCATTGCTCACAAACCCTCGGCACAACCCGTCAAAAAGAGGAGCTCAAGTAGGCTCACCGCAATGAGGACCAAAGGGACTTCAAAATCCAACACATCCTCCGATCCCGTTGAGGTTTCGAGGAGTCTTCACTTGGTCTCTCCTCGGCTCATGTTTCGTATGAAGACTTCCATGCCGATGCCGAGAAGAGCCATTCTGTTGAGACTTTTGGAGATTGGGAGATTGAGGAAGAAGAGCCCTTATATGAAGTTGTGAAAAGAAACATTAAAGGCAAAAGCAAGTGGGTCGCCGTCAAAGATGTTACCCGTAAATCCGCAACACCCAAGGTAACATCCTCTGTTTCTAAAGCTTCGAAGTCTTCTATCGGTGAGTTTGCCTATTCCGAGTCCACCGATTTTCTTGAGAAAGAGTTTGATGATGTGAATCTTTGCTTTTCCAAAACCTTACTTCTCATTGGAGTTTTATCGAAAAGAAAATATGGAGTTTTGGTTAAGGCATAGTGACACAAAAATTCTCAAGGAAAAACACATTGATGAGGTTGATTTCAAAAAGCATGGCGTTTTCGCTCTTGGAGGATAGAAATTTTTTTGAAAGCTAACTTGCATCCTTCGAAATTTGTTGAAGCTATAGTCAAAAATTTCTATGCCAACCTTCATGCCAACCTAGATAATGAAAAGTCCGATCAATTTGGAAAGGTGTTTTTAAGGAACAAAATCTTTTCTATTACTCCTTCTTTGATCAACAAGACTTTAGGACTCCCAAATTTGGATGATGATGGTCCTATTGTTCATAAGGATGAAATTGCTAGGTTTATCTCTCATGATGTCGTGCATGAATGGCCCTCCAATCCTAATCCCAAAACCAAAGTTCATTTTCTTGCTTCCCGTCTCACTTCACTCTTTGCCGTGCTTCACAAGCTTTGCATATTTAATTGGGTTCCTACTTCTAATGAGCAATATGTCACATTGCAACAAGCTGAAATCTTGTATAAGTTAGGAAAGAATCGAAGAGTGAACTTGGGTAGATTGATCTTCAAACATTTGGCTTCGTGGGGTAGAAGAAAAGACATTACTATGTTTCCTTACCCTTCTTTAATCTTCCAAATTTTGAAATCTCAAAATTGCCCATTGAAGAGTCGGATGAGTATACACCCGAGTCTTGATCTCTATGCTATAGATTCCCAGTGACTAAGAAGAATACCAAGAGTGTGAGATACACAGTGATCTTCCTTGGTCAAAGATAAATGAATTTGGGTCAAGTGATGCGGTTTTACTGCTAAGGGTGTTACTCAATCTGTTATCCCAAATGTTACTCCGAAATCTCCAAGTTTTTCAGTACGGATGCTCATGTTCTTGCTAATGTATACAATTTGTTGGGGAATGCTTCACCAACAATACCAAAGACCACAGTTTTGGCGTTTCTCCACAAACAAACTGCTACAATTGCCGAGATTGTGCAAGGTTGGACTAAGCTCAAGGACATTATCGACGAATTCATCCAAGCAGGTTTCTTCCCAAACCGGGGAGTGGATAGTGCCGATGGAGCCGGTCCTAGTGGTGGTGGTGTTGGAGATGCCAGGTGGTGTCACTGCAGATGTTACCTGATGGTGCCGACTTAGATCTTTGGAGATGAAGAAGGGGATGAACAGGAGGAAGAAGAAGAAGCTGATGATGAACGAGAAGAGTGATTGCAAACATTTGCCTGAAGGTTTATGTTGCCACTCTTATGGTTATGATATTTTTTGGTGGTTGAAAAACAAACAATTTACTTTTATGTTTTTTTTTGGAACATGTTTTTAAATACTTTGGTGGTTTGTTTTATTTGCTTATGGTGCTTAAACTTTTAGGGTTGTTTTGAACATGGAGTAGCTTAGTAACTTTGATTTATCTTTGGTACTTTAGGTTGCTAGTTAGTTGGAAAACTTATTTTGGAAAATATGTTTTGATAACTAGTATTTTTGTGATAAATCATTGTAGTTGTTAATGCCTTGATTATGGGGGAGTTGATAACTATGAAGTTACTCTGGATGGCTAACAATATCTTGCAGGGATCAGCACTTTAGAGTTTGGAAAGAAATTATAAATTATGGGGGAGATTGTTAATGCAGACTGTGGGTGTTACCACAGGTGCTATCACTGGCAGTTGGGTGTTACCCGAACTGTAATGAGTTATAATTTAATAATTCTTTCCATATTATTTTATATCCTAATGTCTAATATTATTTGCAAGATATATGTGTTTTTGGTCCGTATTTCGTGGTTAATATATGGTTGGATTAAATGCTAAAATCAAGGAAGAAGTTGTTGGAAGAGTTACACGTAAATAGGAGATTTACGTGTAACTAATGCTTGGTCCATTTTAATTGAAGAAGGAATAAAAACGTGGGAAGACCAAGTCATGGAGTTGTTGCTGATTATTTAAAGAGTACAATGCAAAGAAAGCAAGAGAGTACAAGGTGATAAAGCATGGACTTGGGCTTCAAGAATTCGGTTGCTACTTTCTAGGGAAGTTGGCGAATGATGAGGAATTCAAGTCAAGAAATCTCTCCACTCCTCACACACGATCTGAAGGTCCAAGGCTGTTATTTTGGAGTAGCCTCCAAGGCATTGGAAGGCTATAAATAGGCTAGGTGTGTTTCATTTGAAGTATGCCAAATATCAAACACACACACCATAGCACAAGAGAGACAAAGTCTTTTGGTTCGCATATCCTTCCTCCCTTGTGATTCTAGCTTAAACACTGAGTGTTTAAGAGAGTGTTGGCTAAGGATAGGATTAGTTCTTTGTCTCATTCAGTTCCATAGAGCATTATCATTGTATTAGCAATAGGGAACTTTCGGCTTTGTAATTTTTCTATATTGATTATAAAGTCTTCGCCATCTAGGCACACTCAAGTTATATATTTATATAACTTGAGAAAATTATATCTTGTGTTATTTATTTCCGCTGCACAAAGTTTTTATAAACTATTTATTTTGGTGTGTGTGTGCTGTCCGTCAGTGTGTTAACCAAGGTGTTGGGTAACATCTACGGTAACATCTCTTTCCAGTGAAGCCATTGACAATTTCAATTTTAATTGGTAGCCAAAACTTGGAAAAGGCTTTGAAAAAGTGAAGTTTTGTATTATGAGCCCAAACTTTAAAAATGGCTTTGAAAATGTGACGTTTTGTATTATGAGCTCAAACTTTAAAAATGGCTTTTTAGGACCAGAGATTGTTAGGTTCGGAGGTCACGTTACGTTTCAGGAAGAGTATATGAGATCACCCGAAACGCCTCGTATGACGAGTCTTTCTACCATTCTCAAAATTGTGTGTGTGTGTGTATTGCATTTTGAAAATGAACTTGAATGATAAGCTTTAATCTTGGTTTGAATGACAAACGTTGATTTTATGATAAAAACGAGCGTCTGAATGACAAACGTCGGTTTTGAGTTGTTTTGAAAACGGAGTTTGGGTAACAAACTTAAATCTTTAGTTTGAATGTTAAACATTGATTTTAATGAAAAGATCGTTTGAATGTCAAATGTCGGGTTTGGAGTCGAAAATGAGCGTTTGGATGCCAAACGTCGGTTTTGCGTTGTTTCTGAAAAGGAGTTCGAATGACGAACTCCGGTTTTGAACCGGGCATTACATTGTGACCAATTTTATGAAAAGAGGTATTAAATGATATGCGATCAACGAGTCGTTTTGTGACTCGGACTTTTATAAGTAAATACTATCACAAGACAAATGGCTCGGACTTGTAAATGACAGTATTTAAAGTGTGGTATCAACGAAATCAAACGATCCGGATAGTAAAGATGCGATCGACGAGCCAAACGGCTCGGAATTGGAAAGGCATATAAATTAAATGACGATATTGACGGATCAAGCGATCCGGACTTTGTAAATAATGATCACGAACCAAACGGTTCAGACGGTAAAAAGCGAATCGACAAATCAAACGATCCGGACTGTAAATAACATAAAAGTACAAAATGGGACCTGAATGCCATTTTAACCCGAAATTATTTCTCTTGCGGGAGAGAAGATCATTAAGGGGTAAAACGTATCGAGCCCCGTAAACGGCGTTACGTCTACATTTCGAAAGTTTCGACCGAAACGAAAATAGCGATTGATGCGTAAATCGAGGTGAAACGAGTTTTTAGAGAGAGAGTGTTACCTATGGCTAGGGGTTGACTCTTTGACTTGGTTTACGTATACGGGATACGGTTTTGGTGTTTGAAAAGTGTTTCGAGGTTGTTTAGTTCGTGTTTGGTTGGAAAATGGGATTTTCACGCAAATCGAGACAAAACGGAGCTCGGGAGGGGGTAGAAATGGTTTGGGTCGTGAGCTTTGTGAAGAGAGGTTAATCTTTTTCTTTTCTTTTTTACAAATCGAGACAAAATGGAGCTCGTGTTTGGTTGGAAAATGGGATTTTCACGCAAATCGAGACAAAACGGAGCTCGGGAGGGGGTAGAAATGGTTTGGGCCGTGAGCTTTGTGAAGAGAGGTTAATATTTTTTCTTTTCTTTTTTACAAATGACAGACCTTGTATTTATTTTTCGAGGAAAGTTGTACTTTTACGTGTAATAACGTGTGTTGAGTACACTTTGATGTCGGGATGCACGGGGCAGTCCCGGGATGTCTCGTTGACTTGAGAATGGGGAGCTTAACGGGTTCCGGTTAACTTGGGAAGAGCCAATTAATGGATTCCGGTTAACTTTTAACGGATTTTGACGATCCGGATTTGGGTACTTACACTAAGGCAAAAGTTGCCAATGCCGAAGAGGCTAAACCCAAAGTGTCTCAAAAGGATGCAATTTGCTACCACTGCCATGAGGTTGGTCATTGGAAGCGAAATTGCAAGGCTTATAAGGAAGACCTAAGAGCGAAGAAGGGCAATACGATTGCTACTGATTCAGGTATCTATATGATAGATATTTTCCTTTCAACTTCTTGTTCTTGGGTATTGGATACCGAATGTGAATCTCACATTTATTTAAATGTGCAGGGACTAAAGAATAGAAAGCTACTCATAGAGGGTGAAGTGGACCTACGTGTGGGGAATGGAGTAAGAGTTGCTGCATTAGCCGTAGAAACTTATGAAGTCACTTTACCTAGTGGACTAGTACTTGTTTTGAAAAAATGTTATTATGTCCGGATTTGAGTAGGAATATTATTTCTATTTCTTGTTTAGATAATGAAGGATATAGGTTTCTTATTGATAAGAAGTTTTCTAATGATATGCTTTATTATATTGCAAATTCATTTAATGGCCTTTATATCCTTGATGTTGAGAAACAAAATGATGTTGAAGATATCTATAATGTAAATAAGAAATCTAAACCGAATGATGTGAACAACACATTCATTTGGCATTTTCGGCTTTGTCATATAAATGAGAAACATATTTCTAAACTCCATAAAGATGGACTTTTAGACTCACATGATTACGAATTATATGAGGTATGCGAATCTTGTTTATTGGGTAAAATGACCAAATCACCCTACACTAAGAGTAGTGGAAGGGCTAGTGACTTATTGGCCCTAGTATATACAGATGTATATGGACCATTAAGTAGCATTGCTAGGGGAGGATTTTGGTATTTCATTACATTCACTGATGACTTATATAGATATGGCTATGTCTATCTGATGAAGTCCAAAAGTGAATCGTTTGAGAAATTTAGAATATTTCAAAATGAAGTACAAAATCAACTTGGTAAAACTATTAAAGTACTTTGATCCGATCGAGGTGAAGAATATTTAAGCCAAGAGTTTGACAATCATCTCAAAAACTGTGGAATAGTTTCAGAGTTGACTCCACCCGGAACACCACAATGGAATGGTGTGTCTAAGAGGAGGAATAGAACCTTGTTAGACATGGTTCGTTCAATGATGAGTCAAGTGGACCTTCCTATTTCCTTTTGGGGACATGCATTAGAGACTGCTGCGTTCACACTAAACAGAGTCCCTTCTAAATCGGCTCCTAAGACCCCACATGAGATGTGGCATAGAAGAAAACCTAGTTTATCTTTCATGAAGATTTGGGGTTGCGAAGCATATGTGAAGAGACTTGTCTCCGATTAGTTAGCACCAAAATCTGACAAAGTTATTTTCGTTGGTTATCCTAAGGAAACAAAAGGATATTATTTTTACAATCGCAATGAGAACAAAGTGTTTGCTGCTCAATATAGTACTTTTATTGAGAAACAGTTTCTCAATAAAGGATCTAGTGGGAGTTAAATTAATCTTGAAGAAGTTCAAGAGCCCGAAAATAACATGGAACCGAGAGTAGAGACGGAACCAAGTTCACAAGGAGTTGTGGAACCGGTTCAAGATGCACAAGTCCATTGTAGATTAGATAGGTTACGATCCGAACCCGAGAGATATGGATTTCTCGTATCGGAAAGTAATGAAGTGGAAGTCATTGAGAATGACAAACCTACTTCCTATCAAGAGGTGATGTCCACTCCTGATTCGGATAAATGGCTAGGAGCCATGGAATCCGAATTACAGTCCATGTATGATAATCAAGTTTGGAACTTGATTGATCCACCTGAAGGTGTAAAAACCATAGGTTGCAAGCTGGTCTTCAAGATGAAGACCGACATGGATGGGAAGGTGTATACTTAGAAGGCTAGGCTTGTAGCAAAGGGATATATGCAAATTCATGGTATTGATGTGATGAAACCTTTTTGCCAGTTGCAATGCTTAAGTTTGTTAGAATTTTAATTGCCATAGCCACATATTATGACTATGAGATATGGCAAATGGATGTCAAAACAGCTTTCCTAAATGGGAAGCTACTTGAGGATGTGTACATGACACAACCTGAAGGGTTTGTCGATCCAAGAAATTCTAACAAAGTATGAAAGTTTCAAAGATCCATATATGGGTTGAAGCAAGCTTCTAGGAGTTGGAATCTTCATTTTGATGAATCGATCAAAGAGTTTGGCTTCATTAAGAATGAAGATGAAGCATGTGTATACATGAAGTTCAGTAGGAGTGTAGTACTATTTCTAATATTGTATGTCGATGATATCTTACGTATTGGAAATGACATCCCTGCACTTCAGGCTGTCAAGTCTTGGTTCGGGAAGTGTTTCTCAATGAAATATATGGGTGAAGCCGCCTACATCCTTGGCATCAAGATCTATAGAGATAAAAGGGTGATTGGTTTGAGTCAAAGTACTTACATTGACAAAGTTCTTAGAAGATTCAAGATGGAAAATTCAAAGAGAGGAAACTTGCCAATGAGTCATGGTGTTACTCTTAGCAAGACTCAGTGTCCTAAGACAACTGGTGAGCGAAAAAGAATGAATGAGATTCCATACGCTTCGGCTATTGGATCCATCATGTATGCCATGATTTGTACTAGACCTGATGTCTCATATGCTCTAAGCATGACGAATCGATATCAATCTGATCCTGGTGAAAACCATTGGATGGCTGTTATGACGATCCTAAAGTACTTAAGAATGACTAAGGATGCGTTCTTGGTCTTTGGAGGGATGGAAGATGATCTTGTTGTAAAGGGTTATACAGATGCAAGCTTCCAAACACATCCTTGAAATCTCTGATCACTGAAAGAGATTCTATACTTACTTCTTTCTTGTCCATCTTACCAATAAAGGCTAAAAATCTTCACATCCTTTTCTTAACATCATTCGGGCTTTCATCACCGAAATAATATCTCAATTGGGTTCTAGGATTCGATTCTTGGTAATAAACTCTTCTCGAGAGGGTAATCTGAAATAAACTTCCTTCTTAAAGTAATCTCTTGGCATGGTAGGCAGCTAACCAATCTATCCCCAAGATGATATCAAATTCATTCATTTCTAACTCGGTAAGATCAACCTTGAGTTCTCTTTCTCCTATTTTCAAGGACAACACTTATATGTATATGAAATAGGAATTGACTCTCTCGTCGGAGTACCTATGACCAGAGGTAATTCTAACGCCTCAGGTTCTAAGTTCATTTTCTTTGCCAAACAAGCACTAATAATTGAATGCGTAGCACCAGAATCAAACAATGCATACACATCACTAGAATAGAGTTGAATTGTATCTTCAACAAAATCATTGGTGGCTCTTGCGTCCTTGACGATCATGGTAACACTCATCCACAACCACTACCGGTTCTTTTATCATCTTTTTCTCTTTGAGCAATTCCAGCTTCCTTTGGTTCTGGGTACTTCCACTGCGAATGTCCCATCTTGTCACAATTGTAACATTTTTTTTCCTTATACCAGCATTCATCAGTCTTGTGCTTCCCCTCGAACACGTGACATTTCTCAGTAGTTCCTCGCCTTTGGGCATCAATTTTGTTCCTATCCTTGCGGCTATCAGGATTCTTATTCTGGTACTTGCTTGCAGTACCTTCTTTCCACGGTTCTTATCCGTAGCTTTCCTTTTGTTACTGGTCCCATCTCGATCCCAGCTTCCAGTGGCACTTTTCGGTCCACTAGCTTCTTTAATAAGTAATAATAACTATAATATTTAGTTTAGCTAACTCACTACATCTATATACGTAGCCGTCTTGCTAGTTAATACTTTATGGTTCCGTCTCAAAAGACTACTTCGGTTTTATATTTTCGTCTCAACAAACTATAATTAAACTTTTGTTTTTGTCTCAACAGACCATAATTAACTTTCTTATCTCCGTCTCAACAGATTAGATTTTAACTTTTGAAGATTTTCCGTTTCTAAAACACTTTAATAGTTATTCTTGTTAACCTACGAGTTATTTTTGACTCCTTGGTTTGGTTAACTAAGCTTTCTATTTTAGGCAACTTTTCCTAAAATAGTAACTCCCATACTTTCTACCTTACACTTTCTATTTTAGGTACTTTCCTAAAATAGTAATTTCTATACTTTCTATTTTATACTTTCTATTTTAGGTACTTTCCTAAAATAGTAACTTCTATACTTTCTATTTTAGGCACTCTCCTAAAATAGTAATTTCTATACTTTCTATTTTATACTTTCTATTTTAGGTACTTTCCTAAAATAGGAACCTTTATTCTTTCTATTTTAGGTACTTTCCTAAAATAGTAACTTTCTAAATTTAGTAACTTCCTAAATTTAGTAACCTTCCCCCTTCGGACATTATAGTTAGGGAAAGTATAACTTCTTATAAGTTTACTACTTAGCTAGTTATCTCATTAAGGTCCGTCTCAAAGGATTTTAACTTTTTCCTTTTAATCGTCGTTCCTTTAGATCCTTGGTCGTTTCAATAGACCACTTATCAAATACCGGTCGTTTCACTAGACCCAAACTTAATTACACTCGACCGTTTCAATAGGCCATTCATCTTTTCACATTGGTCGTTTCAGCAGACCAATATTGTTCTCACTTGGCCATTTCAATCAACCAAATACTTTTCACACATGGTCTTTTCACTCGACCAACTTTCTCGTTCGAGGTTAGCACCCACGCTTAACACTTAAGAACAAAACACAAACACTTCCTCAAAATACTCAAATATTATCATTGCATTAAACTCTTTAAATTAAACACAATATCTGAAGTTCATTTAGAACTAACTACTCATTTTCTCTACTCATAAATAACTTAACGTCCCACTTTTCGATCATGAAACAACACCTTCCTAGGTCTTTCCCTAGGTCTTCCACTAGGTACCTTTGGTGTCTTTTTAGAACCTCTTGGTCTTCCTCTAGACTTTCTTACTGGCTCTAACTCTTGATCATCATCTTCAATTACAATTGGAGTAGCTTCACTACTCCCAATCTCTTCAGCTTGTACCTCAAGTATTTTCACCTTAGGAACATCATCCTCTATTTCCTTGATAATTGCCTCATCTTCCTCTATAGGTACCTTGACTCTTCTAGATCATAGTACCAGCCAATACTCACAAGCATCTTCTGATCATCTCTTAAAATCAAGACAGATCATCATTAGTATATCTTCAATACATAATATTTATATGCTTAAAGTAATTATGCTTTAATCTTCCAAAGTAACGAGTAAGTTATCCCTTTAACTTTTCCACTAGTCTACTTAACTCTATAATTGCAACTTAGAGCTAACTCTCAACTCTGGCGTCCATTCCTCAAAAGTCAATTCTAACAACTCCAATGTGCTTAGATCTAAAACCTCCCATGAGACCTAAAACCATTTCTTCCCATAAGACCTATAACCGGAGCTCTGATACCAGCTGTAACGACCCCGAATTTCCATAAATTAAATAAAGTCATAAACATGAATAAATATCTCAAAATGAATCCATAACGGTAACATAATTCAAAACCATTACATCAGTGCGGAATAACAATGTAACGGCTACGTACATCTACTAGTACAATAAAAGTTCTGAAACTCGGAATCATTAAATAACTAATAACTTCTACTTAAATGCCCCATCTCTTCCTGGTGACGGTTCTCCTTCTTCTCTATTCCGATCCTGGGGGAAAAAGAAATGAAGGAATTAGCGAACAATGCCCAGTAAGTTCATACGTGGTCCCTTCGGTTCAATGAAGAGACGACCGAAATGAACGGATCCAAAGAATTATATTCAAGGATGGGTTACATTCAAAGATATATATATATAGTAAGCAAGGAAAGTGTGGCAACTACACATTTAGTTATACTATCATCACTTCCGTCAATTCCATAGGATATACCCTACATTGAGTACTCCCAATATCGATCACCTACATTGATGTCGTATTTTCCTTACACTTACTTTACATTAAGCATAGTGTAAAACTTGACTGGCATGCATCATTTCATACAAGTCATAATACATTCACAGATAACATGCATCATTTCATGTTATATAATAATACCTGACTAGCATGCATCATTTCATACAAGTCATAACATATAGTGCATTCATAGGTACGTGAACACACATAACAATTTTCAATACTTGAAGATATTCCATGAACAAGATCATATCATAGAATAAGGAATTTCCAATGACGATACATTTCGCAGGAGTATTTTAGAAAAGTACTATCAGCCACAGATAGCATTCATGTTTTGAAAAGACTCGATGGAGTTTCCAACGAAATTGATACACAAAGTGTTTAGGAACGTAATTCCTTACCTTAGCTTGCTTCCCTTCGCTAAGCAACGCCTTTACGCGAAATCTACAATCACGTAATAACATAACTCAGGCACAAGTAATCGTTTATTACTTCTTATGTACATATTCTTACTTACTTTGGTTAACCTATGAGTTGCTCTTTGACTCACTTAAATTGGTTAACTATCCTTCTATTTTAGGTAACTTTTCTAAAATGATTACCTTCTATTTAAAAATCTTTCTTAAATAGTCTCTTTCTTATTTTGATTCTTCTTCTTTACCTTTTAAAAGTATTTCTTTTCTTAGAAGTTACTTTTAAAA